>JANHFX010010496.1:43455-87582 GCA_027560015.1 Chloroceryle amazona
GCCCCATCCCTGGAGACATTCAAGGTGGGGCTGACAGAGCTCTGAGCACCCTGCTCTAGTTGAGGATGTCCCTGCTCCCGGCAGGGGGGTTGGACTGGATGACCTCTAGGGGTCCCTTCCAACCCAGACATTGTTTCTATGTTCTATGTAACATCCAAATAAAATCTGGGGAACACTCAGCCACAACTGACAGCACCTTAGACTTTAGCACTGCGAGCTGAACATTTCACTCTCCCTTTCAGTTAAAATCAAAATTTCCTGGAAGAATAAACATTTTACCTAAAACCTAATGTGGTGGTTGGGTGCAGACTCCCTCAGAAATACCAAAAGGGGGAATCTGGAGCTGCATTTGTCAGCCCATGTCTACACACAGGTGCTCAGATCCTCCTGGTAAAGAAAGGCTGACACAGGGTACACATCTTCTCACTCATGTGGATAGAGCTGAAGCCCACCGACAGCATACCAACATTAAGCCCCAGTGACTGTTTCCTTGCAGCTGGTGTACTTATTTCCCATAATGAATGGGGGTCAAAAACACCCACAAGTTGTACCCACTGTCATAATAAACAACATTCTCCTCTGCCCCTAGGGCCCAAAATCCTGCTGTCTGATCCAGTCAGCCTCTAATGATCTTCGCAGAGAGTTCAGTTTGCAGAAAATTAAAAGGAAGGATGGTGCTATTTACCTAGTGCTGTGTTTTGGAGGTAGTATAGAGGTGACTAATTCAGAGGGAACCTCCTGGGTAGTGCTGGCTCAGAAGGTACAAGCCCTTCTTTAGCTTCCCAGCAAGCTAACACTGTGGTTCAGTAAAAAGACAAACAAAATGACACCTTTTCTTTGCCTTTTGGTTTTGTGACAGTTTGTACTCTCGGACCTGGCTATACTTTTACCCACTTAATCAACCAGTCCTACTTTAAGACTACAGACTGGAAGCTGAAAGTTATATGGCAGCTACTTAAAACTAATTCCATCCTTTGAAGTAAATTATTACTTAGCACAGCCACTACAGCTGCTGGTAGCAGAGTTACGAGTACAGCCAAACATCTGAATAAAAGGGTTGCCTTAATTTTATCTACAGCATGGAATTCCTGTTGTGATTCATCTTTTCCTCCTCATTCTATAGATGACAAAGAAAATGAAGAAGTTGGAAAAGGATACTGCTACATGGAAATCCAGGTTTGAGAACTGTAACAGAGCATTACTGGACATGATTGAAGAGGTGAGCAGTCTTTTTCTTCTTAGGATGCACCTCTTTCCCTAAAGCTTTAACTAGGAGTTGAGATGACTTGAAACCATCAGAAGTCAATGAAAAATTTGTTTGTAATCTAAGGATCTTTTTTTCAAGCTACTTTGATAATTAGATTTCTTTAAAGAAAAAGACAACCCCAGCTGCTGAGGCTTTTACATTGTGCAGAGGCATTCATTACGTCCATGAGAAATTGAATTATGTAACTGTGAATTTTAAGTACTCTAAAAATGTGTGATCGTTAATGCTCTCACATAGTAGCAAATTGGCATTAGTTCACTTCACACTACTTTCTTTCTGCATAAGAGCATCCACCCAGGGAATTAATGTGCTCTAGCTAATGAACTTTAAATTCATGCCTTTCATTAACTTCCTGTATAGGCAAACTCTAAGAGCCAAAAGCAAGTACTGTGGCTCACCATAGCTTTAAACACGCTGTCACAGGGGCATTGCAGAGGAAATTCATAAGCATGTTGGAACTCACTCAGACAAGGTAGGAGGCTGCCTGAATTTTCACCAAAACTTACACTGAACTTGGACCAGGTCTTTCTGGTTAGCTTTGTAGCTCTATGCTATTGCTATTTGTACAGGTTTCTGTTTTTCTTGTTTCCTCACTGGGTGTAGAAGAAAGAAAATGTTCCAATTCAGGCTGCTCTCACAGAACCTAGAAGCAAAATTTAAAAACAAAACCAAACCAAGCAAACAAAACACACAACAAACAAACAACAACAAAAAACCCACCAGCACATTTTCCCCAAAATCCATACCCACACCCAGGTAGGCTTTTGGATGCATATCTGTATGGACATCCGCTATGTTTTTCCATCTCTACAGATCATCAATAAGTATTTCTGCAAATATTCTCGAGTCAAATTGATCTGAATCTCTATGGAGAATGAAGTAACCAGAGTGAATTTCCTCTTGAAGCTTTAGTACCAAAGGTCATAGTTATTGTAGAGCAGTTGGTGGAAACCTGTGAGGGCTGCCTTGATCTCAAATTGTTTCCTAATTGCCAGTTCCACCAATGAATTGCATGCACCCAAACTCAGTCCACACCTTTTTCTCATGTCTTTGACCACAGAAAGCCGTGAGGGCCAAGGAATATGAGTGCTTTGTGCTGAAAATCCAGAGGTTAGAGAACCTTTGCCGGGCTCTACAAGAGGAGAGGAATGAATTGTACAAAAAAATAAAGCAGGCACAGTTCCCTGACAAGGTGAATGGAAATGGCATCTTAGAAGATGAAGATGCTGCTGATGAGAGCCCTTCCTCCTCAGAGCAGGCAAGCATTGAGCTGCACACTACTGATGAGAGCATTCTGAAGGAACTGGCTGAAGCTTTCAGGGTGTCCCACAAGGCAGAAGAGTCTCCCTCAATCAACAGCAGCAATCCAGAGACCTGTGACACTCAAACATGTAATGCCATCCCAGTGTCAGAGCTCCCCTCTCCTCTCACCCCACTGTCAGAGGCTGGGAATCACTGTGAGAAGCCCAGCACAAGCACATTAATGCCCACTGAACACATGCCAGCACCCAATGGGAGCACGCCAGTACCCACTGAAAATACAACACCACCCGCTGAGAACGTGCCAAAGCCCACTGAAAGCATGTCTGCCCTCCCAGAAAGTGTGCCAACACCCACAGAAAGTGTGCCAATACCTCCTGAGAGCATACCAGTGCCCACTGGGAATATGCCAAAACCCACTGAAAGCGTGCCAGCAACCCCTGAAAACATGTCAACACCAACACAAAACATGCTCACTCCCCTTGGGAATATGCCAGCACCCACAAGAAGTCTACCAAAAGCTGCAGAATGTGTGGATGACCCAGCAGAGTGGTCTGTTCAATGTCAGTCCGCAGAGCAAACAGGAGACACAGACATGGAAGCAGTGGATTGAAGACATTGGTTTGTCCAGGCTTGGCTTCTACAAACCACAGCTCTACTTTGTCCTCTGATACTTTTTTTTTTTTTTAAAGAAGAAACAAAAAGTGGGTGCTAAAACACACTCACATATATGTAGGCAAATGTAATGCACTTCTCTTTGCTACCACTATCCAGGAATAATGGGTCTGCAAATTTTGCTGCCTTTCATCTGCTTGAAGCATAGTATTTTCTTAATCACAGGAAAATACAACAAAATTACAGGATCTCTTTGTCCAGGCATAATGAGTCATCTCATTTAGCAAAATAATTTTTCAGTGTTGAAGTTTCAGGTTTCAAAAATCCCAAATACAGTTCACATATGTACATTTAAAGACTCATAACTAATTGTACCTATTTCTTATGATGCTGTATAAAATATGGCATACTTGGACACACAGTGATTTTAATAAATGAGGTGAAAGGAATCTCTAATTACCAAGTAAAATAGTGAAGACATCAATGCAGTCAGCCACATCCAAGGAGAGGTGCAATAACAAAAGGTGATTTTTTGTACGAGTAAACTATCACTCAGCACTGTGGCCTCAACACCCACAGGCTCTTAGCCTTACTTTGAATTGTTTTTTTCTGCTTAGTGTTCTAAAAGAGGTTTTGTTTTCAAGAGAACTACAGGGAAAGGAAGAAGATCTTTTCTAGATCTTCATAAAATGACTGAAAAAACCAGCAATTTCCAAACTGATGGTAATTCCCAAGGTAGGGGTCACAACTCTCTTTCTGCATCCAACAGGAAATTGCTAGTTTGTCATACTGTTTGGGATCATGAGCCCACCAGAGGGGTTTATGGCTGTTTTCAGCTCACAAACATGGTCAGAAGTTCAGAAGCCGTTCGCAGATCCCTGCTTCTAGGCCAAAGCAGAAAGAAGAGTGAAGTTACACTAGAATATATCAGAAGATAACACCGAGATCATGCTTTTTGGGTGGTGACATCTCTCCTAGTCACAGCCACATGAACCTCTTCACCACAGCTTCCTCCTGGCCCTGCTGCATTTGCTGGTGCTCCCAGAAGAAGAGTGAGCTCACTCACCTGCCACCCCATTCATTGGACAAGTAAATAGCCCAGAATCAAACAGGTACTAGGAAAGCAGGGTTTCCTCTCACAGACATCTTCAGGGACTGGCTGCATTCTCATCCCTTCTCTTGTCTAACCAGCTCTTCCCGTCTGCCTGCCAACACACTGTTGCTCAATCACGTAGCCACCTGCCAGCAACCGGCTGATTCTGGAACCAAGAGCAAAGATGAAGAAGGATGTGAGATAGAGAGGTTATCTACCCAGGTAGCTGTATGGACTCAAGCAAGGAAAGTAAGAAGGCTTTTTGGAAGAAGGTTGAAAAAATCCTGTTGGCACAGGATTGACACTTGTTTCTCATCCCCTTCCTCTGAATTCAGACTAGGCCTTTTGGATTCTGAGCTGGATTGTTTAAGGATTTGAAAAGGGCAATTAAACAAGATGTCCAGAGGCTAGAAAGGGAAATATTACAGTCAAACTATCCCATTGACTGTTTACAGACAAATCCCAAGAAGCCCCTGAAGACAAAGTGACTCATTCAAGCCAGAGTTGAAATACAGGTGAACCAAAAGAAAAGATGACATCTTTTGCAGACCGTGGGAGACTGCGGTCATGGAGTCCTTCCAGCACACCACCCTCCAAAAGTGGAGTTTGAATCTTTGCTTACTGCCAACATGGTCCACACCCTGGCTAAGTATGTCTGTGTCTGCATTTCTTGGTCCAGCCTTTTTGAGAGCTAACCATTGGTGTATACAGGGTGTGATTTGCAACAGTTTGTTTGGATATGGCCTTACAAAAAGCTATTATGGCTACAGTGACATTAGATACCAAGACCGACAGGATTTGTTTCATGTCTTTAATCATCTGAAAGTAGATCATTCAAGTCTTATTTACCTTAAGCTCCTTTTATAAGCAGTGGAGAAGAATGAGCATCATTCACGGACATGTCATCTCATGGTAAGACTGGCTACCAAGCAGAAGAAATTACTTACTCCCTGAAGATGCCATTTTTCTTCACTGATTGTAGACCCAACCCAAGATAACTAGTCTAAATTTAAAATGCCTGTTACTAGGTGTCTAAATTAGGCAGGATGAATCCCATCAGATGTTCAAATCTGAAGCCCTAAGCAAGTGGTCATCTCAAAACCAAGATAGTTATGTGCCTGTGAAAAAGTTAACAAACCCTTATCCTAAGATAAAAAGTTATACTCACCTGATTTACTTTTTCCATTGACTTAAGTCTGTAGAGATACAGTTTTCATTACAAGTTTTGTTTGTTGTTAGGGTGACTTTTAAGATTAATACAGTTTATATAGCTGTTAGTGGCTTTTTTTCCTTTCTCAGTCTTGTTTGATTCTTTTGACATTTTAGTAATTAGCCTACTTTTTCTTCAAGTAGGCCCTTAGAGTGCCTTCAATTGTTGAAGTTTTCTTATACATTCAAATATTTAATTACATAATAATAATGATCAACATGTCCTTGCAACTTTAACTTGGTTCCATTTTGCATAATCATTATGGTTGCATCTGTAATTATATAATTGTTGCCTCATACCTTCCAACTTCAGCAAGCAGGGAGACAAGAATTCTACAGATAAAAACTTCGTATATAGTCATGATTGATTCTTACAGCACCATCCCTCACGAATAATTACATAGCCTTTTGGGAAAATCACTCCCACTCTATTCCTCCTTCCTCATTTTTGCCCTTTTATTTCTTGCACCTAAAACTGCACTCACATACTTGCAATTCCTATTACTCTGTGAGTTTCCACCCACATACGTGCTGCTTCACTTCTTCCATACCATCTACCAACTGCACTTTATCCCAGTGGTTTCATACAACAATGGAAGTACAGGAGAGTGGCCCTCACAGCTTTCACAGAGTCACAGAATGTGAGGGGTTGGAAAGGACCTCCGAAGATCATTGAATCCAACCCCCCCACCAGAGCAGGACCAAAACTAGGGCAGATCACACTTTTAGTTCCAGGATTTGGCCTCACACGTTTGCACAAGATGGGAGAAAAAAATTGTATTCCCATCCCACCAGGCACAGATTTTGGTGTGAGAAAAGATGTTGATGGTGGCCATATCTTCCATTGCTGCACTGCTTCTGAACCAGCAACAGCCTTTGCAAAAGTTGCAAGGAATAGAAGTATTTTCCCTTTCTGTGTATCTGACCTTTGGCACCTCAGAAGTTTAACAGCTCGCCCAATGAACATGTAAAACACAACATTTTTCAATAATCCAGAGTTTATCCAGATGTGAGGGGATTTTCCTGATGACAGCTAAAATCACATTCACAATGCTAACATGACCCTCTCACCTCATTTCTGATCCCCGTGGCAGACCACAGTAATGATAAATCTCATTGATGAGAGATTAGTTAATAAAATAGCTGATCTGTTTCAGCTTAACTTTTCCCACTAAACTGAAGTGGATGCAGGCATGGAATATACAATCCAGATGACTGAACAGCAGCTGTAGTGCAAGTGACCCATCACAGAGATGTATGGTAAAATACAGCGAAACTTCAATTCTAAGCTTCACTATTACTGTCATCTTTAAAAATCACTTTGTCAATCAGGTTGCAATCAACCACATATGCAGTTGTCTCCAAATTCACGATGCCCCTCTCTCTTTGCAATGAACATCATTGTGCTCCTCAATATTGAATTTAGACTTTTTCCTTTATCAAGAAATGGCAGCAGGACTCATTCCTCTCGCGGGCCCACACACTGCCCTGCATTGCTGTTCATACTAATGTTAACCTGTCACCTTTGCTGAGCCAAGGAGCAAGCATAAGGAATGGAGATAACCCTGCCCTCACGTCAGCCTTCCCAGCAAAGCAGCATGTGCCAGCTGCACAATGGAGTCAGGAAGACAGGGAAGAGCAGACATGGAGAAATGGTGTTTGCTGCTCTGACAAGTTCCCCTTCACCTGATTTTTTTGAACTAACACAGTTCACTACTGTGCAATGCTGTATTTTCTGCTTAGAAAAGACTTACCACATACCTTTCAAAGGAGGAGATTGTAGCTGTGGCAGGACAGTGCTGGGCCGGTTCTCAAACCCCAAGGAAACCCAGATATGTCAATGCCCACAGTCTCCCCACTGGATCACAGCTTCACATGGCTGACAGCTCCAGTGGCCCTGCAGCAACAGCTGCACATCACACTTGACCCAACACAGCGAGTCAAGTGGTAATTGCTCATGGGCTGCAAATGGCTGAACAAATCACGGGCCAGCTCCCCCTCCACAAGCGTGGTGAGGAGTGGCAGAGGTTCTTACATTTCAGTCCTAACTTTGGGAGAGGGGTGGCAAAGAAAAGTCTCAGAATCACAGAATTGTTGGAGTTGGAAGGGACCTCTAGAGATCATCTAGTTCAAACCTCCCCTGCTAAAGCAGGATTGCCTAGAGCACATCACACAGGACAGCATCCAGGTGGGTTTTGAAGGTCTCCAGAAGAGATTCTGCAACCTCCCTGGGCAGCCTGTTCCCGTTCTCTGTCACTTTGTCAAAGATGCCAGGGGTGTATGCTGTTTGTGAGTGATTTTCTACATCAGCAAAGGAGCTTCCCTGAACCTTCTTATCTTTGGAGTTGTTCTGAAAGA
This sequence comes from Chloroceryle amazona, assembly GCA_027560015.1. Classification (NCBI taxonomy): domain Eukaryota; kingdom Metazoa; phylum Chordata; class Aves; order Coraciiformes; family Cerylidae; genus Chloroceryle; species Chloroceryle amazona. The sequence continues at coordinate 51,258 of JANHFX010010496.1, forward strand.
AAGGGCATATGAAAAGCTAAAAGAGGTAATGGCTCAGAAATAAGCCCAGAGTAGCATATTTTCTAATATCTAATCACATGTGTATGGACAAGGGTCTAAACAGGATGCTCTTTGCCCCTACTCAGTGAAGCCATCTAATGTAAGCATGCCCAGACAGAGCAACTGAAGTCATGCATCCAAGCTAGGGCAATCCTGGATTTGCCCCCGAGGACATGATGAAGACATGAAAACATGTACGCTTACTCACACTGCTTGATGCTCCATGTCCCTTAAGGGTGTCTCATAAAGAGGGAACAACCACATCATCCTCCCTCCCTGACACTGCTGCTTGTGGTACCCTGACTAGAAGACTGGGAAAAGCTTTACAGAGAGACATAAGTGCAAGTCTGCCTCTGACAAAGTTAGTAGTCTTCAGCTATAAGGTGCAAATGAAATACTTGCAATCCAGCCTGACCGAAAGGCAGTCTTAGCAAAATACTATAGGCTCAGCACAAAAAAGGATTCTAAAGTTGGGTTAAGATGTTGCACCTTGTGGCCATGAGCCATAAAATAAAGAAGAGATGAAAAAAATATCTCATGTTCATTGATCGATTAATAAGTTCTATATTATTAGAATACACCTTTTTCCTGGAGGGGGAAAAAAAAAAAAGAAAAAAAGAGAGAGATATTAAAAAGGGGAAAACAGGTTGTTCAGCAAGCCCTCTTATTTGCCTGAATCATTTTTATACACTGATTATCAAAACACACCATGGAGAGTGCCTTTAGAGGATCTCAAAATCCTTTTAAAGCTAAAAATGTTAAGGAATGACTTATGACCACTTTGGGCTAAGTATAACCTGCTCTGTGTTGCAACAGCAATACACTGCAGAAATACAGAGTTAAGGCAGAAGCTTTCACTAAACCTTCAGAGCAGAATCCAACTACTAACTGGTAATAGGAAGAAACCTTTTCAATGACCAGTTTATTCCCTAATTGCTTTTTTTTTTTTTTGCACCTTGCCGTGATAATCCTGGTGCTGCCACCAGCAGAAAATAGCAGGTGTAAATCAGTGTGGCTCCTTTGGAGCCAGCTGAGCTCCACACATCGACATTCGATGAGAATCCCATCCAAAGGGCTGAATTACTGGCTCGTTAACAAGTCCTCTGTTCCTGTGAAGTGAACATTTTACCCAGTGGATACTTCAGGGCCCTGAGAGAGATAGAATGGATTTACTCAATTAGAATTTGGCCAGCACACATTGCATTTAATGAAGCTACTTTAAGGAAAAGTGCCAAAAAGCAATCTCTATTGACCACAAGCGGCCATGGCCTCTGCCTTGCAGCTCATCCAAACACCAAGTGCTGCAGTGATCCAGCTCACATCCTCTCCTCAGAAAGGATGAAAGGCAGAACATAATTTCTTCATCCACTTCCTGCAGTTCTTTGCTCTTTCTCACACTTCTCCCACCCAATGTCAGTCCTCAAACCTGTTCTGCTTGCTGCAGCTTGCTGGATAGTCTTTGTTAAAAATAGAACAAAATATGATTAGATTCAGGTTTCATTTCACATGAGATCTAGGTCAGGGCTGACAATATAGTGTCTTAGCTGCTGCTACACTCTCTGTTTTCACAGCTGGGGATGTCCTGCTCCTCTCACCAGCTTATAGCTCTGCAGATGCTCCTCTGTGCCAACTCTGGCACTTGTCAGGCTCTCTGGTGAACTGATCTAACTCAGTAGCCTGACATAAAATTAATCTAAGTAAGGAAAAAAGATTATTTTCCAGCATCTTAAAGTGCTGGTGGATAAAGTGCTAGTCTCTTGGGAGAACTATAGGAATGGTGTCAGGGTTTGTAGGGATGCAACAAGGAAGGCCAAGGCCCTCTTGGAATTAACTCTGGCAAAGGAAATAAAGGAGAACAGGAAGGGCTTCTTCAAATACATCAGCGGTAAAGGGAAGACTAAGGGAAAATGTGGGCCCACTGCTGAATGATGTGGGAGACCTGGTGACAGAGGACGGAGAGAAGGCAGAATTACTGAAGGCCTTCTTTGCTTCAGTCTTTACTGTTAAGACCAGCCCTCAGGAACCCCTGACCCTGGAAGTAAGAGTGGAAGCCTGGAAGGAGGAAGTCTCTCAACTGGTTGATGAGGACTGGGTTAGAAATCACTTGCTTCAACTGAAAACACACAAATCCATGAGCCCTAATGGGATGCAGCCACGAGTGCTGAGGGAGCTGGCTGATGTGGTTGCTCTACCACTCTCCATCATTTTGAAAGACCATGGAGAACAGGTGAGGTGCCTGAGGACTGGAGGAAAGCCAGTGTCACTCCAGTCTTCAAGAAGGGCAAGGAGGAAGACCCTGGTAATTTCAGACCAGTCAGCCTCACCTCCATCCCTGCAAAGGTGATGGAGCAGCTCATTCTGGAGATCATATCTCAGCACACGTGTACCCCACACAACAGTAACAGTCCATGAAGAGCTCTGGCAGATCATTTTTTTTTTTCACATCACTTCTAGTTTGCAAATCTGGGCAGTTTTCTCGGCCAAAAGGCAGCATCTGCCTCTGCAGCCCTGAGGGAAAAGATGCACTATACAACATCATCAGGTTGTGGTCTAGGCACCAGGGGACAAAACAGATCTCTGTAGTTCCATTACTACATGCCAGCTCAGCGAGGCATGCTATGGACACAGGGCTGGGCATCTTACCAAAATGATAACAGGGCTAGGAGAGCTGATGTGCGATTCTGGCACATGGACCACAGCAGACCTCACCCAAACAAGGTCCCTCCTAGCTTTACCTTTCCATGATTTGCCAGGTGATGCAACACTAAAGTTGGGCACTGTGATGCTTAGTCCTCTTTTCAATCCATCCCTTTGAAGGGTATTACCAAAACCAACAACCACTAAAGCTACAGCTTTGTTAAAATCAGCATTTGCTGAGATTCATCGTTTTTCTGGAATTTCTGTTTTCTCAGTTCAGGTGGTCCCGATGCCCTACAAGTAACACCAGAAAGCTTCAGCCTACAAACTCCCAGCTAGTTCAGTTTCTGAAAAACAATGTCACAAGATGAACACCTCCAAGTATTACCGCAACCGTACAAAGAAAAACCCTTCAGCAAGTCCCAAGGGGAGAGTCAAATTGTGCTAGTCATCATGTTACTCAGCTTTCTCTTCCTGGGTGTTTCCATCAGTTTCCACAGAATTTAAAATAAAACTCCAGCTCTAGTACTGACATGACTTACAGCTTCTTCCCCTGTTCAAGGCTCTGCTCCCACCCATGCACTGCACCCAGGGCCCTTGCCAGCATGCTACTGTGTGGCTGTACTTGAACTGGGTCACTCAAATCATTCAGGTTAAAAATACCCCACCGTCACCACCAAGAAGAGCTAATTTTAACTCAGTTCATTGAAGTGACCCAGCTGGGGGGGTTTTGTGGCAGTATCTCAAGACACTATCACTTGAATTCTGGTCACAGTAAATGCTAATTTAACTTCACCCATCCATTGCTTGTAAAGGAATACAGACATTTGTATGTTAACTCTGGAGCATAATGCTGTTCTCAGAGCTAATGGTGGCCTTTCCACTGATGATTTTAGCAGACATCTCCTGAACTGAAAATAGAACTTGAAAACTTGTATTTTAAATCTCAGTCTGACCCTCTACACAAAAGACAAGGAAGACACAATACCCGACATGATGGTAATGACCAGCTCCAGTGTTTGGAAGTGTGCATTATGTCCTGTACTCACAAAGAAAATGAAAGCTCTCACGCTTCCATACGGATACCCTGGGTTCTCATATAAGAGAACAGGTCATGTTCCAGCAGCAAGATTGCTCAGACTTCAAGGATCATTTCTCTGCTCCCAGTCATTCTGGCAGATCCTAACTGGAAAATTCCCTCAGCAACCTGAATGTACTGAGTTTCTTTCTTTATTTGCTTATTGTACTACAAAATATTGTTAAATCACCGACTATAGACCACAGCATCCCAGAACATAAAAGACTCATCTTTCTGTTACACTGGAGGCTGAATGTAATGTCAAGAAAATGAGGCAATTATTTCAAAGATAGAAAAACAACAGAGTGGTTGGTGTCATTTTTATTAGAAGCAGCCTTTTTTTGTGGGTTGGTAATGCCGCATTACCTCCTGAAATTCAGGGTCACATCTGAGTTACATCAACTGGAGACAGTTTTGGTTTTAACTTTGTGATTATAGACCTGTGCTAGACTGGCAGACCATTGCACAAAACCACACTTTTGACTGGTGCTATTCTGTACAGCTAGAAAGTCTGTTCAGAAAAGCCTTGACGACAGAAATAACAGCTTCACACAGGGTCAGGAAGAGATGGACCTGCCACCATAAGAGATATCTTACGCAGCAGTAATTCTCTTCACCTGCCTTAGTCAACCCGTTCCTCTTCATTTATCATTTACTACAAATTAAATACACCCACAACACTTTAAATAATCGATGAAAATAACTGCAATTTCCAAACATGGTTCACAACAGTATGGTTCACAACAGCTAGCCCCCAGAAAGGAGATTGAGCTTCCCCGTCTATAAAAGATCACATTTACCTTGGATGTGCAGAAAAGTGGCTGCCATTAACCCACCCAGGCCTTCCACATCTTCAGTTTATTACGTTTGCTATTATCTATGCCTTTATTATATACACATGAATAGAGATTCTTGATGGAACACATCTTTGTCTGCAGCTACTGGTGACTTAACATACACCATCCTAACATTTTAATTATGTATTAACATAACATATCATACGATGCAGCATGTTCTATTATGGCTATGAAGCATGTAGACCTGCAGAGCTGTAGTAAGGCATTTTAACGATGTAAGCTTTGTAGCACCACAGCTGCAGGGACACTGCAATATCTCTGCTGTGCTTTGTGCCCTTCTATCCCAGGGAGGAGCTGGGATCCCTGTTGGAGGATCCCATTAGTACTGGTAGATAGCTGAGGAAGACATACAATGTGGACCTGAAACCCCTGCAGTTTTTGTATTATAATTCCTGCTCTTGGGACCCTGTGTCTCAGACAAATGATCTTTCTTCCTCATCTTTCTGCACATAAAATTCAGGTAGTGAATATGGTTATGAGTTATTTTGAGTGCAAGCAACATTTACTTCTCAGTAAGATTAAGTGCTTTAATCTAATTTTAAAAGCCATAAAAAAAAAACACGAAACCACTGTAATCATAGATTATTTTACTTTCATAGGGACCTCTAGAGGTCACCTCCCTTTCTTAAGGGAAGCAGAACCAATTTTGAAGTTATAGAATCATAGAATCATCTAGGTTGAAAAAGACCCATGGGATCATCATGTCCAACCTTTCCCCTTACTCTACAAGTTCACCCCTAGACCATATCCCCCAACACTACATCGAAGCAATTCTTAAACACATCCAGGGATGGCGACACAATCACCTCCCTGGCCAGCCTGTTCCAATAGCCCACCACTCTTTCCGTGAAGAATTTTTTCCTAGTGTCTAGTCTAAAACTACCTTGTTTCAGCTTGAAATGTTGCTATGTCATGTTGCTCGGGTCCTGTCACTTTTGAATATTTCCAAGGACAGAGGTTGCACATATCTGGGTACTTGTTTCCATGTTTGATTGCCTTCACAGTGAAATTTTTTTCTTCTCTCTAATCTTCCTTGGTGCAGCCCATGCCCTTTGTCTTCTCCATAGCCTCCCATCATCAGCTGAAGACAACAGTTCATTGTCCCCCAAACCTTTTCCAGACTGAACAAATCCAGCTCTTCTTCTGTTGAGATGACATGGGACACTTTTTTTTCATGACAAGAGAGCTCACAGAGATGCTTAACTGCAGCAGTGAGCTCTCTCCCTGCTTGAAGTGCTGCTATTCAAGCAAAGAAGCCTTCACTTCCCATTCATCACCTAGTCTTCCCAGTACCTCAACACGAACTCCACCACAGCTTACACCCTTGGCTATTTTGACAGCATACCAGCTCACGCGACCATTTCTTAACCCAGCCTGGTGAAAATGCATCAGGCAGCTTTAGGTATAGTTAGGAAAATGCTCAAGCAAACCAGATCATTTGGACCTGGCTTTGCTCAGAGGATGCCTGCATAGGCAGCTGTGCCAGCTGAGTAAAGAAGCAACTGTTGGCAAACAGGTAGGTTCAGCCAGTTCTGCTGGGAATACAAAATCCTCACCTCTCTGCAGCTGCACCTTCAACAGGATGTGTGACACAGCATTAGCTACTTGGGCCCTACCTCCCATAAACTCAGGTTCCTACACTTGATAAAGTTCTTCTCCTGAGGCTTCAGCAAATCTTTCCTACTCAGCAGCACAGTAATTGTTAACAATAATATTTACACAGGTGTGTGAACTTTCTGCAGGTTCTGTTCCTCTTGCCAGGCAAAATGTTACAAAGATTAATGAGGAGAAAAATGCAGCACCACCAGAACTTGGCTAAAGCACAGCCATGCGTGTTACATTCAACTAACCAAAGTAAAACAAGGAAAAGTCTTTTATAATCCTTAAAAGTTAAGAAGCTTAAGTCAGTCTTGTAAAGACATTTTGTCTTGTCATACTAGCCTACTACTGAGAAGCTGCTACAGAATAGAATAATAAAAAAAAGAGGAGAGGAGAGAGGAGAGAGGAGAGAGCAACAGATTATTTCTGTTGGAAGACAAAAGTTGAAGCATGTTATTAAGGGCATTGTCCAAATACCTCTTTAAACACTGGCAAGCTTGGGGCATCAACCACCTCTCTAGGAAGCCCGTTCCAGTGGTTGAACACCCTTTTGATAAAGAAATGCTTCCTAATATCCAGTCTGAATGGCCCCTGGTGCAGCTTTGAACCATTCCCACACATCCTATCACTAGATCTCAGGAAGAGATCATCACCTCCCTCTCCATGTGCCCTCAACAGGAAGCTGTAGAGAACAAGGAGGTCACCACTCAGACTCCTTTTCTCCAAACTAGACAAGCCCCAAATCCTTAGACACTCCTCATGGGATGTTCCTCCCAGCCCCTTGTCAAAGGTTAGGATGGGGCTGGCCACTAGACAAATGACAGATACTCTCTATCAACCCAAAATGCAAGTGAAAGTGAATAAGGGCAAGAGTCCTATGGATTGGAAAACTAAACCAGATTTAATAAAACTAAAAACAATAAAATGAAATATATACAAAACTGGTATCAAACTCAACACCACGCCACCACCACCCCACACCCCTGATGGCAATCACATCACTGATGCTGCAGGACAGGCACTGTGGAAGATCTGGATGGGAAAGAGATTCAGGAGCTGGATTCTGGAACTGGTTTCAGGAATGCATGTGTTGGAAGGCAGAACAGATGGAGTCCTCCTCGAATGACAGCCATTGAAGAAGAGGACTCAGTTCTTGTGATCCCTCAGTTTTATACTGAATATGACGTCTATGGTCAGTTTAGGGTCACCCGTCCTGTCTGCTCCTTCCCACGGGTGCGGCCTCCTGCTTTACAGCACCCCAACATGGTACATAAGATTTAGCCATGACATTGGTCTCCCACAGGAGCAAGTACCTTTCTGCATACTGATCCTTGGTAGTAACTCTAAACATGGAGCAGTATCATTGCCAGAAGCAGACACTGCCTGTGAAAACAGGCTGCTAATTTCATAAAGTGCAGTTACTTAGAAGAGACTGAGCTGAAAAGTAAAATCACTGAACAGAATTAGTTCTTTTTAACTCAAACTAGGATACTGCTTCACCAGTTTTGTTGCCTTCCTCTGGACACATTCAGGGATTTTCACATCCCCTCTTAAACTGTGGGGCCCAGAGCAGCACACAGCACTGAGGGTGAGGCTGCACCAACACTGAATGCAGCAGGATAATCAGCTCTTTTCACCAGCTGGTTATGCTGCATTTGACCACCACAGGATGTGGTTTGCTCTCTTAGCAGCCAGGGCACACTGCTGGGTCATATTGAGCCTGCTGTCAATCAGCACTCCCTTTCTGCAGGGCCACTCCTCTCCCCATTTATACTTGTGTCTGGTGTTAGTCTATCTCAGGGGCAGGACCTGGCATTTGTACTTGTTAAATTTCATCCCATTAATCATTGCTCAGTGCTCCAATCTGTCTCAATCCTTCTACAAGGCCTCTCATCCCACAACAGAGTTAACAGCACGTTCTGGTTTCTAATTTTCAGCAAACTTGCTACCTGTGCATTCAGCTCCTTTCAAATCATTGGTAACTATATTGAACAGAAACGTACCCTACAGGGCATCTTCTAGGGTACTCCAACCAGCAAAGTTTGAAAATAAATGTGTGACAATCATTTTGAAGTCTGCTGGATAGGTACTTTTGTTTTATAAACTTCTGCTGAAACAACTTAGCTAAGAGTCACAGTTGATGATTAACTACTTAACTGCTAAGACTTGTCTACTACTTGGGCCTGGAACCCAGGGGCAAGGTTAAGACACTATGATGAAGTTCACATGGTTTGTGCCCTCACACTGTTGACTCCAGGACTCAAAAGCCTGTCTCAAATATCTTCCACTGTGCATAGGGTGCACCTATGGCAGTCAGAGGGAAGGACAGTACTATGAAGTCAGGCTCATTTTGGGGTCCTCACTACCACACTGTAGGTTTTTAACAGTGCAGTACAGACATTTCTGGGTCTTGTTCACGCCTGTTCATTTTCAAATTGTTGCAGTTAAACCAGTGCAAGTTCTCACATGCATGTTTATTGTGCTCTGACGTCCATCAAATCAATTAGAAGCAAATGAGAGTTCACAGTTACACAGAATTTTTTCTGAAGGCTATACACATCACTTTAAAATTTGTCCCACTCTCGCTGGCTTGGCTCACAAAACTACATTTCCACTAAACAGCAGCTTAGTGCAGGGGGGGGAGAGGATTCAACAGTAATCTGGCCTGGAAAGTACAGCTGCTTTAGATGTAGGTGCGTGTTTGCACAGAGGTGGCAGCTGAGCAGCCAAGGGACAAGAGGGAAGCTGGGATCTCAGCACGGGAGCAGAATGGAGCTGGGCTCTCCAGTGCTCCTCTCCTGCCAGCACATTTTCCTCAGAGAAGGTCAGACATGGACCATGCCAAAATCCACACAAATAACAAACCTCCCATGAGGCTGCAACGATGCTGCCATCCCCACGGAGGAGAGTGCCAGCAGGCACACACAATCCTCAGCAAAAGCTATAGTGCAACCAACAGACTCCCCTCTCATGGCGTTCTTGCACTGGGCTGTACCCAATGCTACAAGTATTAACCCCTACCAGCTCTAGCAAGAGTAGTGACAAGCGACCAGAGGAAGCCCTGGGTACTTCACAAGTTTCTCCCAAGCCAAATATTATACTACGAGTAAGCTAAATTAGTCATCAAACAACTTGATTGAAGTTCTCCCCATCTTCACCAAAATGCTAATTCCACCTTTCCCGAGACTGTTGTGTCCTCCCTCCAACCACACTCTACTCTATGCTCTCCACATGGGAAGTGAAATGATAACTACCCCATCACCTCTTTCATACCTTCAGTTAAATGTCCTCGCTTTACTGTATCAGTCAGATTTCTGATTCTTTTCTGCCTTTGAAAGGGATTTAGAGGGTAATTCCTCATTAATAATTCTCATTAAGAATTCCTTGTTAATGAGGGATCCACCAAACACGTGACTAGACTAGATTTAAACAGTGCTTGTTCTTGGCAATACCTGTACTCTGAATTTCTGAGGTCCCAAAATTATCTAAAGCACTAGTACATGTCCTCTTCTGGCAATAACAGGCACATCAGCATTTCCACAGACTTCAGGAGACAGGACAGCTACAGTACCAAAATCCTGGCTTGGTTTCCTGGTTCTTCTGCAAGCTACTGCTTTCTCATTTGTTCCAGCCACAGACAGGCAGCTCCTTCTGTTAGGATATTCAGAAAGAGCAGAAAGATGTCTGGGTGATCATGCTCCACCTGCTGTATAGCCACTCCTCTTCCATGGGCATGATGCCTTGCACTAAACAGTCACATCACAGCAGTAACAGTATGCCCCTGATCTTCCTTCAGCACAGAAATAATGAAGTAAGGACCCTCACAGGGTGTTCCCCTGGGCAACAGGGGACATTGACATGCAGCAGCAGGGGCAGTTAAGTGTTGTTCCTTTTTCCCTTCCTTTTCTGTGAGGGAAAAAAAAAAAAAAGATAAGTAGCCCTCAGAAGCAGGTCATAAGCATATCACAGATAAGGGAGGTAGAACACAGAGGCAAAATAATTCAGCTCAGTCATACCCATGCTGGTCCTTTCCAGGCCTGGTTTCAGCCTCTCCGCATTGCATCTTGTACCTGGAAGCACTGAAGTGCAGAGCCAGCTCAGTGGGTCTGGAAGGAGCCAGATCCATGCCTCCCAGACTGTGAGCATCCCGTCAGCACAGCACAGATGGGAATAAAGAGACAAAGAAGTGGAACAGGGACTCTTCCACCCAGAGGCATAGCAAGTTAAATTCAACAAGGTCCAAGCACTGCCAATTTTTAAGTGAGGACTGCTTACAAAAACATCAGGAAAAACCACCATAAATTTTCTGAGAAGAGACACCCCTTACTCTGCACTTGACTTGTACTCCAACCAATCTGTCTAGCCCACCGCCTTCAGCGGTGACTTTCAGCTCGTGGTATTTTGCTACCAATCATTTGGTTCCCATGTCTGCCGCGGCCATACACCAAGGTCTGCAGCCTGCTCCCTTTCTGTCAGCCAAGCCAGGCCAGCCTAGCGCTGATGGAAAGGCTGCCTGATGGTGACAAAAGACTCCCACACAGTTCAATATATTATTTGGCAGAAAATTGAGATGAAAAAGCAGGCTAAACTCAATTACTATTTGTGTTAACTGGAGTATCCTGGTTACAGAGCTTGTAACTATGGCAATTGTTTAAACAAAGCTTTAAAGAAAATATTCCCTTGTTATTAAAAGCATCGATCCTTGATTCTGATTCAGTTTCTTGATCTTCCTCTTGTCTCTGATCTGAGAGGTGCTGTCTGCCTCCAGGTCTCACAGAACACATAGAAGAAGAAGAGCTCAGCCTCAACCAGTATTTGTGTCTTGTGCCAATAGAATGATGTTTCCATATAAATACAACAGGATCAGTTTGTTGTGTGGGGACTGGGAGGTTTGAGAACATTATGCAAGTAACCAGCTAGCGGGGATGTTTCTTAGACCAAGTCTTTTAATCACATTCCAAACACAAGGTATTATTTAGGTTGAAGTCAAACTTATTTAAAAGTTCAGGCCCTAAAAAAAAGGAAAAAAGAAAGGCAGAAATATTTGTCAATTTATATTATTATTTAAGTCTCCTTAATTTTATGACTGGATTACCTTCCATCTCCAAAGCTCCCATTCCCCAGTTGTGACTCTTATTAGTAAGAGTTATGCAGGCATCGCACAAAGGCAGCATTGATTTGTTATTCTGTAAATCTATCTGGATAACCAGGGAGATTTTATTTTGAAAAGATCCTGCTGGAGCTTTTTCTTTTTTTCAACTGTTTTTAAATGAGTGTGTAGCCAGGAAAATGGGACACAGAAGCAGTAAGATTGATGTGATCTGCACACATGTTTTTCTCACAAGAAAACAAATGCACTGCATGTTTAACAAAGGGAAGTAGCTTCAGGGTTACTTTATATAATGGAGCCAGATGTAAACTCTTAATATACAGCACTCCAAGCAGGTACCTTACAAAAAGGAAACATTTTTCTTCACGGGAGAAAGAAGCAAATTTCTTCTTGGAACATGGCTTGAGAGCTATGCCCAGATGCCATCACGCCTGGATCAGCCCTGCAAGCTTTGCTCACGTGAGGATCGCATCAGGCAGTGAGTGGGTTAAGGAGCTAGAGCAGCCACTCTAGCTCCTCTGCACATCCCACTGATGGTGGTTGGAACATCACTGAATGAAAAGCAAATGCGCGGGAAACCCAGTGACTAATACACATATTTAAGCCAAAAAATATTAATGTATCAAGTCAGTGACAAAGCACAGCAGCTGCAGCCTTAACAGGAGAGCAGGTTTTGTTTTATATGGCCAGGTTTTACTAGCATCAGAATGAACAGAAGTTGTTTCACAGAATACTATCAGAATAGAAATCAAATATGAATATAGTTGCATGAAACCTGGACATGTATTTTTAGGTGCACATGCCCACACACATATGCAGCCTGAATAGTTCATTCCCCTCATCTGATACAATCAGGGATGCCTCTAGCAGGAACATGAGCCCAGGCATGCTCCTAACCCATTTTGCCTGTGCTACCCCAACTTTAGCTACATATAATATCATGTAACAGCTTGAAAAGTATTTTTCTCAGCAACTTTTTCTTCCCTCCAGATTTTCTCAAAGCTATTCAGCTTCTTTTAGCAACTCAGTAATTACCACAGCAGATCAAACCAGAAGTTCTGCAGTTCAGTGCTCATTACCAGAAGTGGGAAAGATTGCAGTAAGTAAGGGGAATGGCCTCCCCATTTAGTTTACCCAAATAAGCTTAAGACTTAAACCACAACCTGAGATTCCTTCAGCAAAATACAGATAAGGAATGACTGCATTCACTTGCAATTACTTAGTAGCTTATTTACATTTCCATCTCATAAATAGATCTTCGTATTTTAAAAAGGCAACTATCCAGAGCACTTCTCAGAATTACCACAACACACCATTTCTCAGCTTCCAGGTTATTCAAGCCAGCCATAGTTACTTGCTTCCAAAATTAAACTTGAACAGCTATGGCTGGCTCTTTAGAGAGTGCTTCCAATCTCCGTATCACACCCCATCTCTCTCAAGCCGTGGCAGATTGCTTTACCTTTTCTAAGTCCGGATTGCCTTGATCATTCATTCCCATCCTTCCTAAACTTCTCTGTGGTAATATGCAAAAGCTGAAAAATCATGCTGTAAGCATATGGAGCCAAGTTTGCTAAAATAAGTGATTAGATGATTAGTCAGACTGCTGAAAACATTACACAGGAAGCAAGGATCAGAGGCTCCCTCCCTTGCAACAAGGTTTCAGAGATTAAGAGTTCAGTCATAACATAAGAAACCCTTTTGCCTTGTGCTACTGTATGGCATTCTCCCCTTCAGAAGCCCTTCTGCTATTTCTCAGGCACCAGAGGGCATATTTCCATTAACAGACTCAATCAGAAGTGAAGGATTCAGCACTCCGTCCTCTATTCACCCCCGTGGGCAACGGCCAGTGCTGCACACGGGCGTTCCCAGATCGGCTCCTGCAGGATGCACGACACTGCGATGTCAACAAAGAGAGTGGGACTTCTACTTTGCAAGGGGACACGGCACATCCCCCACCACCTTTTTAACATGTCAGCCTTCAAAATTACTACATCAGAGTTTAATTTTAATTGACAGTGAAAACCCATTTTCACTGTGCCCTTTAATACTTAAGGTGACTAGAGTAAGTCTCTGTATAAAGAGCAGGTGTAAAAAACTAGTCGAGAAGAAGGGGGAAAGAAGAACCCACACTGCTAGCCATCTGGTATTTATTACTTTTTAATACAGAGAAGTCACAACAAAATATTCTCTAACAACACACGGAAATGATATCATAACCAATTATTTTAATTTCTTCAACATTCATTTGCTATGTACATATTCTTCCATCTGCAAAAGTGCAATCCAAGAATGTCTCAACAAGAAAACCTTATGGAAAAGTGTATTTTGGAGGGGTTTTCTCACCAGTGGCCTTACAACATGTTTGTCCTCAGTTACCTGGTACAGCAAAATGAAGAATACATGGGGGGCGGGGGGTGTGCAAGAAAGAAAAAGAACAAAATTGGGTTAGATGCCTCCCTTGTAGGAATATTCCCTATTTTCCCAATTAAATTATGAATATTATGAATACACCGCTCACTACTGGAGATGTTAATGCAAATAGACTATAGGATAGTGTACAGGCTGGCTATAAAACACTGTAGTTTTAATGACTCCGCAGCATTAGACAGAATGAGAATTTCAAGCTGTTCACCCTGGTAGATGCCAAATGACAATTCAGCATGTAAAAGATGTCCAGTGTGTTAGTTACAGTTATCAAAATTTAAACATCCTACTGATGGATGAATTCATTTTTACACATCCAAAATATGAAGTCTAGCTAAAAGCAAGACCCTCCTAATGGAAAACAGAGTTAACTACTGGAAAGAAAAGCATTTGCACATGCAACTCCTATTACTATCACAAGGAGTATCGTGCACTTAAGAGTAGAATGACTCTCCAAATGCAGAGGACTGTATTCTCATTTACAAAACATATTTCAGGCATAATTTAATCAGACCACAGGCCAGATTAAAAAGCACACACAGCATCAGAAAAAAAAAAGAAAGGTAACGAAGAGTAAACTTCAGCCAAGCAAGCAAAGCAAGCAGCTCCCTAGCTAGGAAAATAATTTCCCTTTTCACACATTGAAAAGCTCATAGCTACTTCCAGTGCGCATCAAGACAGAAAGCTAACAAGCTGCGGTCTAGTTTAACCTCTGAAGTAGCCATTAGGTCTCAAAGAAGCCACTTCTGCCTTCGTACTTATGCAAAGCCCAGCTGAAACTCCCATGGTCAAAGGGTGGGCCTGACTGCTTACCTGCAATCTGATGCATGTTACAGAAAATACCGCACTTTGCAGTAGCCCAAACTACTCAAAAGTTTTCAGTACTGGCAAGAAGCAGGGAAAGCATTCTCTACAAACTGAAGACAGTTTACTCTAGAGTGAAAGTTCAGAGGGATCTTTCTGTAGCTCAGCTGGTTTCCATTGAGGATCATTTTTAGAGTGCTACAAATGCTGCTAGCCTCAAGTTGAGAGATGTGCTTTGCAATAAATCAGGCATTTGCTCAAGCAGTAGGTTGACTTAAGAGCAGAATTAAAAGGAAAAACTGATGGAGAAGTAAATTGTTGTCATGGGTAGATTTGTACATAACTCCTTGCCACTGTTAGGACTTGAAATATACTTTCCCCTTTACATTTCCTCAATCTGCTGCATTCTTAGTTTTGACTTGAATATATTGTACTACCTTTCATACACTCGTGTTTTTAAAGATGGCTAAATTCCCTTTTTCCATGTCTTCTCATTCTCAACTGACACACACATACATGTCTGGAGAGGCATCTAAGTACTTAGAGAATTATAAATTAAGCTACTGTAAGGAACATAAATGAACATGTATTTAGGACTCCAGATCCCACTTCTCCCCTACGCTGTGTGTTGTACAGTGACACCTCCCCTCACTGAGTGCATGAAAAAGTGGCTACACAACACCATGTAGCCTGTGTGGGAATCAACACCCTCGACTCATGGTATGAATGACTGGCACTCAAGACTGAACACTACAGTAACAGATGTATCCTTTAATTTTTCTTATTGCAGGAGCTTTGTCTTTGCAGTATGGTTTCAGGCTGCTGGAACAGTCTAGCCGTTGTCTAGCCGGTCTGGTTCTCACAGCACTGACAGGCAATGCAACCCCAAATCTTGTTAGGTACCCTAACTCCATGAGGTTGCTCAATGCACCATTAAAACTGAAGGGCTTATCCTCCCCGAGGCATTAATTCAAATTATAATCTGGTTCTCCATAAGGGAAGTTTACACTGCACAGCTAACCAGGTTTTATCCGTTAAACACCTTCTTCCAGCCCAGGTAGGCCAACTCCTGCTCCTAGGGCCAATGGTTACAGTGCTTGTTGCACTGCAGCTGGGCTAGGTGTAACTTGATTTCTGGCAGCCTCACCCTGACAGTGTTAGAAGTCTCTCCAAGTCCTTCCCATAATTCTCCTTAAAAAGAACTGCATAAAACCCCAAGAATGTGCACCAGATGCAAAACCAAGCCTGGGAGAGAGGACATAATGAGGGGAGCACCAGTGATGAAGGCTACCATAGCCTGCTAACGTTGTTCAGACAGGCAGTACATCACCGGTATAACTGTACAAGATACAGCCCAGTGTGAAAACCATCAATGTGATCTAGCTGGCTTCTAAGGACATTACCACTCGAGTTAGCAGTACTTCATACATGCCAAGATAAGCCCTCTGTGCAGCCTGAGTATTGCTCAAAGAGTGGCTAATGCTAAAGGGAACAAATTCTGCAGTGACAACAGCCAGGAAATAAAACTGTGAACTTGGCATTTTTATGCACACAGAAAAATGGATATTCAGTTTGAGTTTTAAGTGCACGGTAATTTAACTTGGCAGAAAGCATAATTCTCAGTCCAGCATATGAAACACTTTTTTGCCTTCTGACTTTTTTGCTTTCCTTCCCAGAGTGGCAGAGTATCAGGGCCATTTTCAAGATCATGATTTCACTAGATACACTTTTAAAAAAGACTCTAATTTGGAAAAATTAAAAAAAAAAAAAAATCAAAAGAAATGAAAAACAATCCCACCTTGTGAAGAGAAACAAAACCCACACCTCAAGTGTCCAACTGCTCCATAAATAGACTACAGAGAAAAGAAAACAAAAACAAACCCCAAACCTCTCCTAAATCTCAACTGGCTTGAGAAACCAAGCAAAAGGTTAATGACCTATTTTAAAAATTTTATTTAAGGAAGGGAGATAACTGCAGAGTCTACAGGGCCAAGTCTTCTTCACTGCCTAATGCAGTCAATCACATACAGCACAGAGGCATGTAGAAAGTAAATATGCTAAATTTGCTGTCTTAAAAACTCTCCCCCGTTTTAGATCCTGGACTTAACACAATTTTGAAAGACAAAGGTCTAGCAATTAATTGTTTTGAGAATTGATGCCATGTTTTGTATTCAGTACCCTCAGTTCTCACAGGTCTGACAGCCCAGGCCCCACTGCATGGTCCTCCTTCCACACCAGTCACACCAGTCCACAGCAGACAGCAAAGCCTCAGCCCCAGCAGACATATACAAACACATTCCCCCTCAGCTCAGCTTTTTCCTTCCCTAAAATGTCGGTGAAGAAACACTTCTAAATAAAGCATTTTAAAGTCTCCCACTTGTCTTGGTATGAACAGATGACCTGGCTAGGCTATGACAGCCCTGGTGGAAGCAGCACTGTTGCCGTACGGTCCATCAGTGAGGGCAACACATATCAAACACGCACAGCCAGGAAGATGCTACGCCAAAAAAATAAAAAAATATTAATTTCAAGATTGCATTTTCTGGCTTATATTTACATTCACTTGTCATGATGCCTTAGCTTACCCCATCTCAGGAAATCTGAAAGCAAGCCTGCTGAGGTGACTGGCAGTGCAGGGCCAGCTCCTGCACCCACAGGAACTGATGCAAAAGACTGAATGAACTCAACAGTAACAGGATGGTTTCTGTCCAAGAATTTCCCATTTCCACCAAGCTGGAGGGACAACGACCCTACAGTTACCTGCTTTCCAACTGGACACATTTCTCTGTCCTGTATGTCTCCCCACACTCTTTCTATAAACTGTATTACAATTATACCAAAAAAGGAAAAAAAAAAATCAAAAAGAAAACTTTTTTAGCTGAACTTTACCCCACATTCGGGATATATTCAAAGGCCATTAATTTGGCTTGTCTCCAGCCTTCACAGAGATCTTGTCAGGAGGATTCTGTTTTTAACAACATGTATATATACATATTAATATGTACACAGACAAAGAAGCTGCTCTTTCAGTTAGAAAAGAAATTAAATTTCATCACAGAATGAATCCTATAAAAAGATATGTAATAAAGTTGAAATACCCATAAAATAGCTATTACTAAAGCAAAGCTTTCGTCAATAAGCCTCCAAAACTTTAAATGAGGAAAATGGCTTCACGAAGTGGTAGTCTAGATTTCCACAGTGAGGACACTGCTGGACGTTGCTGTATTCAGAGAAATACTGCATGCCAATCCGTACATCTATTACTGGCTTCCCACAGTGCTTACAGTTCAGTCGAGCCTGTAAGAAACGAACAAACAAAAAAACCCTTTTGAAATAATCACACTTGCCTCTGCTCCTTGCCTCTGCAAAAGATGGCATCATACAGAGCCCCCTGCCCTCCCCCCAGCAGGAGAAGGGGTAAGTCAGGAAACTGGCAGTAATGGGATCTGCTGGTAAGGACATTCCTTACCCCGACTGGAAACTCACAGGCATGCACAGTGTTTTTCACATGAAATACTACCACCAGGTTCTGGAGAGTAGGTTACTTCCCACTCTGGCTGACAGGAGGTAGAGAATTTTCAAGTTTGTATATGCAAACAATTGGTTTCTGTTACTGAATTTAGGAACCAGTTCCTCAATCCCTAGCACAAGAAGTGCTGCCTCAGTAAATCATTAATGAAGCCCCGAAGCGAAGACAGAATTTTTACATTTGTGCCACACAATTCAATCATTTAGGCTGATGTTTGAACATGATCTTTCTATAAAATTTAATAGCATTTAATCATTTGTCTTAATAAAAGTATAACTTGATATACTTAATCTACTTAATCATGTGGCATGGTACTGTATCACTTTAAATATCTATTTAAACATTTATAATACATATCAGGTTATACAAATGAAGCACCACTTCAAGCACACAAACTATTCTGCAACTGAGAAAGGACCAACATTATACTGGATGGATATAAGAAATAATTAAAGGTCAAGGGTGAGGACAGACAGAGCTATTAAAGTTCAGCAGTAACTGTGTAACAACAAAAAAAAAAGTTTTGAGAAGAAATCTAACTGAGAAACTCAGCCCATCTGATGTAAAGAAAGCAACAGACAGTGTGAAAGCTCAGCAGGCTGTTTGAAATACTCAAGAGAAGCAGAAGGGATTTAAGACCATAAAGGAGTTCAAGAGTAAAGGTGGCAAATGAGCAGCGCTGGCCTGAGCTGCACTGAGGTTTAACATCACAGCCCAGTATGCCAATGAAAGCTTCAGCTCTTCACTGTCAAGATCAAAAATTTATTTTCAAAGCCAATCTTGATATAAGGAATTTTCTTGGGATAAGGAGAGGAAGAAATTATTGAAGGATTATTACTGTTGGGACAAGCCTCAAAAACAAACCACCAGCTCCACAGCCATCTGCTCTGCTTGAGAAATAGACACTGCAAGAAATACAATCTAGTTGGGTATAGATTTGTGTGATTTTCTTAACAAAAGCTTTGTTTTCCCCCTTGCTACTGCCCAGCACATGAGGTAGGTGCTAGTAACCCAATGGTGGCTGCAGTTCATTATCCTACATCCATAGATTTGGAAAAAAAAACCACAAAATAAAATTAACAAGACAATTTAGAGTTAAATTATATGCCATATTTAAATGTCATTCCTCTGTATGCACAGAATGATCTGTAACAATCGTGGTGAAACAATATTGTGTATTATCTGGCAATCACTGTCACTGCAGCTAATGATTTCACAGTCAGGTCTATTACTTGCCATGTACTGTCAACACTGTCCATTAATCATATAATTAAGGCTCCTGTCTAATGAGACCTTAATTCCTGTCTTGTACATTCAACAGAAGCAATTCAAATTTAAATTTGCTGGCTTTTATGGAGATAGCAAGTTAGCACCAATGTCTTACCTTTAAAAATCCTTATTTTTAATAAAAAGTTACAATCTCAAAAGACACTGAATTTGGAGGCAATACTTCTGTCTTTAATTATAATTGTTATCAATATAATTTTAATCAGTAGCAGCAACGTCGCTTGTCTTTTGAGCAACACATTGGGTAATACGCTACATTTAAAATAAAACGGCATTTTGCACATTGACAAAAAAGTGTATTTTAGATTGCTCTTAAGCACACATATTACCACAAAGTGATCACACTTCGAAAGAGCGTATCTCCATGAGGCTCCTGTCCTAACCCAGTAACAACACCTGCATGTCCAAAGGCAACAGCCCACTCCTGAGCATCCCGAGAGGAACACTGAGCTATCCCCACACAAATGCCTTTTCCATGGCTGTCTACCACTACCTGCACAACAAAAGTGCTCTGCCCTTCACATGGACAACTCTCCTGGATGCTGATGATCCTGCTGCCTCAGGCATGTGTCTACACTGGAGTAACCCCAGGCCGTGGATCCTTCTCACTCAAGGTACAGATTAGGTGAGCATTTAATGAAAACTAAGCTGCTTCAGCCTGCAGTGGAGAACCATCACCCGAGTCAGCCACAGCAAAGATTAATGAGAGCTGGGTAATCTCCAAGCACAAAGACACATTAGACATTTCCATTCCCTTGGCTTTTCTGCTACAATTATCTTATAATAAAACACAACTCAAGCAACTAAAAGAAACCCAAATACATGAAGCACCTACTCAAAATGTGCAATTTTAATTAAAATACTACTTAATTTATATCTGATGCTGAACATGTGTGCTAGTGATCACCCTAAGCATCAGCTTTAACTGTGAATTCATTTAAAGAGGCTTTATTGAAAAACCTAAGTATTAACCACTGACCATCGCATTGTTTTTTGTCTACTTATAGGCCACTGTGCCTCCTAAGGTAACGCAAAGGGACAGGGACTCACGTCAGCTTTCTTGTATCGCACTCAGGCTAGAAAAGAGGGATGGAAGAAGGGAAGGGAGAAGAGGTACACAAACCTTGGCTTTATTTATCACCAGTTGGAATTTCACCTTATGAGTCTTATTCACATATGGTACTAACCTGACAACAGGGAGATGCTGCCAGAATATCGTAGGTATACATAGTTCCCAGCTGATGCCAGCTTCCATCCCATCGGGACTTGCACTTAATGCAGATAATTTTGTGAACCCCTTCTAAGCAGTCTACACAAACAGCATAGAGGTGCATAAGCCTTCCTGTGGACAGCAAAGACATTTCTTAAGAAGACTAGAACAGAAGATCAAAACAGACATTTTCTGCAATGTGTGATCTGACCTTTGGTCATACAAATCAGATCTTATCAATTTCTTTTTTTACTTTATCATTCAACCTTTTTTTTAAAAAAAAAAAAAAGTTTCTCTATGGTAAATATATAGGACTTGACTGAAACTGTTTTCCATGGATGCAAAACTCAGGAATTCGTCATCACCCTGCCCACCCTCCCCTGCTCTATTTGCTGGTAGACCTTAGCAGAATATTCTATAAAAGGAGTTGCTGAAGCTCCATGAACAGATGCCAGGTTAAGCTGTATGATGAGCTGCAGTGTTTCCAAAACCAGAACTGCATCCTAGCTTCATCCCCACCTGACAGAAGTGGAGAAGTGTTGAAGCTTATTAGCAAGCTGGATACAGATTCATTTAACAGCTTGCCAAAATCTACCAGCAATGAGGGAACCAAGGATCTAATATTCCTCATGGAAAAAGGCAACAGCCAGAGAAGTGATTTTCTGTCATGCACTTTTTCCTGATCATTCATTAAGTGCATTTAAAAACGTTATATATTACACATACACAGATTTCAACACACCATTCAGAACTATGACTCTATCAAGCTCTACCCTGACCTCCAGCTTTGTACACACACAGACTTTCAAAACCTGAGTTTTATTAACTTCCATAAAAACCAAGTGGGACAGACTTGAACATGAAATATTTTCTCTATATAAATGCAACTAAACTTGCCAATGTGACATTCAAGATGCAAATTTCATACAAAACATAAAACCCTACACAAATCACAAAGATCTGGCATCTAGATTATGCCCAATCTGTAGTTTAATAGATGGCTATTAGAAGTGGGCTGACAGAGTACTAATTCTGTAACAGACCACATTCTGCACTGCTATGTAAGACAAAGCTAACAAGTACTGCAGTTACAGATCAGCTGTAAAGCAGGACTGCATATAATATATCTTTATTTTGGATTGCAATTTGTGCTCTTTAGCATCAAAGTACCAAACACATCACAACTTGTAATGTAATGAACACAATCTTATGCCTCTTCTAGGTAAAATGAATAAAATATTAATTTATTAGTCCATACCAGACACTTTCAAAACTAATGGTTTGATTTTTAATTTCTTTTGTTTTTTAAGACAACTATTTTAGAAAAAACTAAAACCAGAATCTTCTCTCTCTATATATATAGTATTACTAGCATGAGCTGGTAAAAATGGAGTTATTCCACAATGGCATGTCTGGCTCTAGAAAAGATTCCTCTAGAAAAATGTGATGTAATGAGACGAAAGTGCAAATATAATCAACTCTGTTCTTAAAGTGAACATTTGAGGTTGGAGATGTTCAAGTAATTCCACGCACAGAAGTTTTGTGTTATGCAGGAAAGTAAAATAATTTTCCCCATCTGAAGTTCTGCACTGTTTCTGCATATTAAAATACTGCATTCCAACAGTTAATTTTCAGGATCCTCATTACATGGGAAATGAGGCATCCGATATCTTAAACATGCCTACAATAAAAGAAATAATTTTCTGTACTGAAGAGAAAATAACCCCCTGGAACAGCACCGTGCAAGCTTAATTTCATTTCAAAGCATACTCCTGATAATAAACCATTTTACCCAGGACAAAGAGGTAAAAACTTTAACAATTAATTATGCATAGCATCTTGTCTGATCAAGTTTTTCAGATGCACCATCCAACGTGTAAGGAGCAATTAACTAAAAAAAAAAAAAAAAAAAGGTAATTTGCAGAGTTTCATTCTTAGTGGTAAACGTTAACAAGTGATGAGTTTCACTATTACTAAACCAGCTATTAGTAGTGATAAAATCAGAAGCGCATCGTGCATGCTTCCCCACCAAAGCACGTCAGCACTGTCATCTCACATATGTGTGTTTATCCTGGGGCTTTTTTAGCTTGTATATTTGCCTATCACTTTTTCCTCTTTAAAGTACATTAGGCAAGACAGAAACAATAACGTTAGCATGAACACAGTTTAGTGACTTAGTGCACAGTGATTCAAGGATAGAAAAAAAAAAATACAAAGTTTGCTGACCAAAGGAATGTTACATAACATGTATTATGACCATGAGTGGGATATAACAAATTTAGCTAAAAAGAGAGAAACTTAAATGTTAAAATACATCTTGTTAATGCCTTCCCAATACACTTTTCAACAGGTTTGAACACCAAACAATGAAATACTTCATCTGACTTATTTCAGCCATGCTGGCTGCCAGCAGGCTGCAGGACAGGCATGCTTTGCTGTGTACCACCCTGAGCACTTAGTTCGGGGCACAGCTTTCAGGAAGAGCTGAAGCTCTTCCCAGATGACATCCATTTGTTTCTCCAGGAAGAGGAAAGGAATACATGCCTTGGTCTTAGCTCAGAGCTGGGACATGATCAGGATGCAGTCCAAACAGGTAGAAGTTTGGAACTAAGTCTAAAACAGTCAGTACACCATTACTGCTTCAACTCATTGTATCAAAAGCTTACTTTTACTATGTCAAACCTCTCCAGGCCAGTGTTAACACGGGCTAGACTACAGTCCTTTCCATAAGAGGTAAAAAAAGAAAGAAGAAAAACAATGAACAAAAAAACATGTTTACTATAAAACAAAACTGATTCTCTGGTCTGAAAGTTGATGAGAGGCATCTCATCTCACCAATGGTACAAGTGTAACTTTTACCCATGCTACAGCACAGCATGCTTAAATTTAAAAGGTTACTTAAAAGGCTGATGTGTATCTTAGAGTAAAGCTCTCAACAGATAAATCAGCACACACGCTGCAGAACAGATTGGCTGGAAAACCTTCCCGTGGTCTACCCAGCAACTGCATGAGAAATCTTTTAGTTGTAAATCTCAACAAAAGGCACAGGTCTTTCTACACAGCACTTGATTTTTGTAATTCCTTCTAAGTGTTTCAACCTGATCCATGTGATTAATTTGGATGTGACTTCAAGCATTACAGAACTGCTTAAAAATGCAGAATTGGGATAAAACCTGTAATGGGGGGGACAGGGCACAGAAGGCATTTCCATCATTTAATGAAACCTAGCGTGACTGACAGACAACCTGTACCTTGAAGGTGACAGGGAACATCATATTCAATCTCATCGTGTCTCGATGGGCTAAGGAACAGGGTCCCGTCCACCAGCGGAAACTGTTCAAACACTGGCAGCGCCCTGTGGCACAGCGCACAGTTTACAACGTTCCTGTGGCTGGCACTAAGAGCAGCAAGGATGAACTTCCGAAGGTCCTCCCCTTGGCCCACCTGGGCATCATCTTCCATCCGCACATGGAAAGTATTCAATTTATGCCTGGGGATGTGAGTAAGCAGCTCAGATAGATCAAGCCTTCTCAAAAACTGCACAGGGGCATCGAAGTGTCCTGATCTATGTGCTTGCAAGCCAGCTGCCCCATAATCAAAATGGGCATTTCTGAACATGCCCCCACCGGCCATGTTCTTCTTATGGGGCTCCAGGTGAATGGCGTTCTTCAAAAACTCTCCTAAGTATCGTGACGAGCGAGGGCCGCTGAAATGCGTTGGAGCAAGAATAGAGTAGCCAGTGGGCGGGGACTGGCCGGGAGAAACACAGGGCGAACGAACGGCATAGCTGCTGCCCATAACGCCCTTCTCCTGGGAGTTCTGCCTGTCCATCGAGTGCCTTCGCGGAAGGTCATTACTCAAGCCTTTCTGTGGCTTGTTGGCCGGCCTGCCCTTTTTGGCTTCCTCTGCTGACTCTGCCATCGACCTTCCTGTACTCTTCTCCAACACTGATTTTTTCTTCTTATCATCCTGCATTCGCTTCACCTGATACCAGTCAGTGTCCTTCTTTAAATGACCCTGCCCACACCGACAGGAGCAAAAGCGAAAAGCCAGGTCATATCCCTTCTTTGTCCACATGTTTTGTCGACACTGCTTTTCATTCCAACTCCTGGCTCGGCCAATGCAATTGAACTGCACAAGAATGCTGCTTTCCCACTCATAGAAGCACTGAAGGTGCATCCAAGTGCTGTATGGACAATGTTCGTTGTTGCATATAACCTTCTGGTAGTCATCCTTCTCCAGGTCCACCGGCCTTCCAAAGCTACAGATCAGTGGAGTAGCACAAGGGGCTTCTGTTGAAGATAAAACAGGTATATTAATAACTTCACGGCCCACTTATTGCAATACTACTTTAAACACCATGCCAAATACACACGCGAGTTCTTACTCATGAGCTGTATTATCAAAGGGCCCAACAGCACTAGCACCGAGTCAGGCAAAAAGCAGTCTTTGCCAAAACAAGTTAAGTACTTGAAAGGTGATACAGAAATGAGACAACAAAGAAACAAAATGACATTACAGTTTGTTTACTATTCAAAGGCAAAGCACCTCATAAGCATCAGACCTCCTCAAGGGCTTGTGGATACCATTGCAAGGCCTTAAGAAATAAGGAGAAAGCTTTGTGGATGTTTCTAGAGGGGGGCTTTGAAATCTGAGAGGCAACATAGGGAGAAGAAAGAGAGATGTTTGTTTGAAAAACAAGTAGGCAGTGCAGCCTGGCCTTGCAATTGCTGGGAGAGGCAGGAATTGATCCTTTCTTTGGGACTGAGCTAGAGACAATAGCTAGGGAGAGGAGGAAGCAGAGGACTTTTGCAAAGCAACACAAACAGTTTATGTTCCTAGTACATAAAGGAGGACCTTCGTTACATTACTCAGGCAAATACAGACTATCACCATTACTGACCTCCTGGATATCTACATTTTGCAAACCAAATAGTTCTGCAACACAGGTTAAAACAACCGAATGACACATGGTGTTCTAACGGCCAAGTAGCAGCCTTTGCCATATCCTTGAGCAGAGAACAGTGCATTTCAATTCTCTCCCTGCAACAATATCAGCTTCTACAAAAAAATGCTCTGCATTTATCGACCAGTGATGTTTTTCTCTCCCTCACCAAAGTACATGGACTGCATTCAACTCCCATTTCTGGCTGCGCAGTTGCAGCTGGAAGGCACAGAAATGATGGGAAATTTTCAGCTGGAGTTTCTACTAGATTGTAAGAGTTTCTAATTATGAAGTTTTCAGATGCTTACTCAAGTACTACAAATATTTCTCCTCTGTATTTCTGACTTCCTGCTTCTTCTACTTCACCAAAACATACTGCTCCAACAGGGCTGGCAGGCTGCCTTTTAACCTCCGTATTGCTGCATTCAAACACTAGCAGGCTTCTCCAGGATCTTCCACAGGCAAGTGATGGCTCCCTGCAGTTCCCCAGTCTTAGCCAGGGCTCCAGGACTTGGAAAAGATGTATATCGAGCCTTGTGGAAAGAACCTGTTGTAATCTAGACTTTTTTTTCTTAGGACTTCAAATGTGTACCCGATAAGCAGGAAAAAAAAACATCATTCAGTCACATTGCTTTTAATCCCATTCTTGTCACTGCTAGAACAAATAACACAAGGTAATTTGCAGTGGGATGATGGGTTTTATGCTGCTACATTTACTCAGACTCTCAGTAATAGACACGCTACCCATCATCACCTGTCCTACAGCAGCAGCACACAAACCATATGCTTTACAACAAATCTTTGCCATGGTAGTGGTTTTGCCCCTTCCCAACAAGTGCTTTTTTCAAAGGCCATAAACAAACAAACCACCAAACAAATAAACTCTTCAAGGTCACCTCTGGTAAACTCAAGATTATGGTAGCTCTTAAGACTTACTTATCCAGAAGAGACGGGCACAAAGAAGACAAGAAAATTGTCCACAGCTATTCCCTGGAAGATGCCACATCCTTCACCTAATTTCTCTGCCTCTGCTTATAATGCCAGAGGTAGCACAGTTGCAAGAATTGTCTGCAATGCTTTTCCTTCAGGGACTGATCTATAAACTGCAAGCAAAGCAGATGTCCAGTAACATTCTCTTAAAGCAGTAAAAGGTGTATTTAATTTTAAACTATGGCCTTGTTCAGTCATTAAAATCTAGTTACCAAATTGGAGAGACAGAGTGCTGAGAGGCTTTCCCTAGGGACTTTTGGGAAGTTCCTTCTATACATGTGACACCTGTTTAAGAATACAGTTATCTCAGGACTCTGAAAGGCCCACTAAGAACATGAAAAGCATTAATTTTATCAGCTACCAATGACTAATTTTCCTCTATGTTTTTTTACTGTGAATACTGGCCAAAAGCAAAAGTGAATGACAACTTAGCTGCTCTGAAACAAAATCTTACCAGTTCAGAGTTCTCCTGTGCATTCTCCCAGGCTTTGATTCAAGTCACACTATGCCACACCAAGCACCTCTGCAAAGTTTTCCTTCATTGCCAGTCATTCTTTCATAACATTTAGGGTCTGAAAGTATACCTTGCAATTATAGCATCCTTATGTAATTTAACTCAGAGAAGCCAGTTAAACTGAAACTATTAAAGGCAAATCATCAGAAGTCAGATGTGCAGCAAGATACTGGAGGGACCAATATGAACAGTTCCCACTTTCCTGTATTCATCTATTTTGGTATATGTTCCTTTCCACCACTGCCAGGAGCCAGGAAGAAAGAACATGCCAAAAATCCACTTACGCTCCCCCTGCACGCCGGAGTGTAAATGTTCTAAGTCACAGGTATAATTATAGCTGACAGACAAGAAATTTACTACAGACAAGTCTAAAGATCTCCACTTTAGGCTAAAGACTTTACATCTGATCATCCATACTGGCACAGTTAACTGACTAAAAAAGAAAAGTGTTTCCTTGATTAGCTTTTGAACAGGTTTTTGGGTTTGGATGCAAAACTGTATGACCTCTATCACCCTAATAAGTTTACAGCCCCTTCATCATGTGGACCAAAAAAAAAAAAAAAAAAAACAACAATCTGGTAAGTGGCTGAAATACAGTAAAAAAACACCATAGCCTGTGTATTCCACAGAATATGTCCACAATTATTTGATTATGATCATGTGCTGCATGTCTAGAGGCTACTGTAAAGGACTTGCAAAAGATTCTTTTTTCCCTTTTCCCTGGTTGGTCAGTGGAAGGACTGTGGAATAGGATCTTCTTCATCTTCTCCCTGAGAATTTAGATATGACAAATTACCTGAGAAACTTTCTACACAGCATAGCACCACAGCAAAAGCAGGTCTAGAGCAGCTGGAAGAAAGCAAGAGTGAAGAAGAGTCTTCCCCCAAGGAAAAGACTCTAGTGAATTCTTAAATGGTGACACTGAGAACACTTTGGAAAACATCATTGCTAATAGGAGAAGCTGGTTCCCCTTTTTCTGGGGACTCACCTGACATTTCACTACTGTCACTGTAGTAGCATAAGAAATACTCTAGCAAACCAACAGGTCTCTGCCATGTTGCCACATTCCACAGCAAGGTTAACGCCATGCTAGTCAAAGCACCGGCTTGCCAATGATAAAGGTTTGTTACTACGACGTCTGCTGATTTGGAGAAGGCCTTGATAAAACCACTGCAGTATTTCCACAACAGAAACAGAAAAGCCCAGCATGGCTAATGACAATTGTCTCAGTAGGAAGCTCTACCACTTCTGAAGTATCTCCATATTTAAGAAAGCAGAAAACACCACTACCCAAAAAGTGTACAGAAACCTCAAGCCAACATTTGGCTCTGCCTAGTATTTCAAATTCCAGCAAGTCTATCTGTACAAAACAGATTATGCAGGATGGAGCATCCCTTGCAGATTTCTCTCCATTCATGTCTCCTGCTAAACATAATCATGCCACATGTTCTGGCATAAAGAATAAATGAGAAACAAAAAACAAAGTAATGTTTTGTGCAATTTCCCCAGTTCACAGCAACAGATACGCGTTAGGAATGAGAGAGACAGCATTCACATCACTTAGTGCAGGAGCCACATTAGCAAATGTGAAGAGCTCTTCCCATCAATTGACAACCCTGAAAGTGCTCTGGGTTATTTAATCATCATTTTATAAATGAGACAAAACATTTATTACAGAACTTCAAAAATTTTTGTTATCAAGCCTATTATTATTTCCCATTAATTAGAAATGCATTTTGAGATTATTCTTCAGAAAGTCAAAGCTAGAATCATTGTCTTAAAGCTTTACGATGAGAGTGTGGTGATTACTGTCAAGACAGACAATAAAAGGGAGTAAATATTAATTCACACAGACAAACTGCCCATCTACACCTGAAACCCCCAAGCTGGTCTGCCACCTAAATATAATTTGCTTCCAAGTAGCTAACAGCTCAACAGATTTCTGGTTTCCAAAGTTAAAAAACTGAACTTTTGGAAAACCAAAAAATTACCAAGTATCAGAGCAGCTCCCATTCTCCCAGCAGACCCTTCTGAAAGAAAGCCTAAATGATCACACAAGCAGCTCTATTTTAGCTCTCAGTTTCAAGATGGTTTTTGCAGCCTAAGGGAGCAAAACAAGACAGTGTGCAGTTTTGTGTAGCAGAACGGCTTCAATGTTTAGACACAAGTGCATGGCTCTAACAGACAGGCTGACGAGTTATTACTGCAACTGCACCCTGCTTCTTTCAAGAAGTCATGTTTCCACATGAAGATTAAATGTTTTCTCACATTCCACTGCAGTAATTTTGATCAGTAATTCTGAAAATAGTTCCAAGGGGCAGCACATGAATGTCCTCTAAAGCAGAAATAACACAGAATATTCCAAACAAATACACATTTCAGCAAAGGTAGCTCATCGTTTAAACAAGGCTATGCTTTATGTTTCACAGAACTACCATAAAATTAACTTCTCTTTCAAAAACGAGAACATGACTTGAGTACTTCAAGAAAGATGGTTTGAGTGGTTGGCTTTTTCTCAGTTTTTCCATTCAGGTTTATAAACATCAATAAAAGCCAGGAACAGAAACCGGCGGTTCAGATAAATCCCCTTCAATAAAAAATTCAAACTTTTAATAAAAAAAAAAAGAGGGTACATGAACACCACGTTTCCCATGTTATGGCCCAAATGAAAGCAGCAGAACAACAGCTGCCCGAGGAACTTCCCTCTAGTGAAGTAAATGGAGGAGAATGTTGTTTACTTCTGTTTACACACCCATCGTAAAGCCAAAGATGCACCCAGCAAGCCAAATGCAATGACTCCACAGCTTCAGTTTCGTGACTGCTCTTGTTTGTGCCGAGTCCTCAATGTGGATGCCTAAAGCAAAATTTGCTCTTCCCCTGCCACATTATCCATTGTGTTAAGCACCAGAGTTTTTCAGTCAGTGGACAGAAACAGATAATTACTTCTCGTACTCGTCAGTGTAGTTTCAGCTCACCATACAGACTTGTGATCGCTGTCAAAGCTCAAGGGAGGTGTTAAAACATGTGAGGCTGGGGGCAGAGCAGAGAGAAGTGCAGCAGCTGCTGGAAGAGGCAGCCCTACTGTCACCTTAAAACTGTCAGGCAGCAGTAGGTTCTTATGGATGTAGAAAAAACCAACAAAGTAAAATAATTTTTTTTTTTTTTGAAGTAAGGTCTTGGCACTGTATTGGCTGCAAGACACTTACTATGGCTTACTTTTGGTCTGTCATTACTCTTTAACATCTATTCATCCATGCCAAGGATACTTTACTTGCCAACACATTACCTAGGCCAGAAGGGTACCTGTGGGACACATACTTTGCAAATCAAGCACTTTAACCTCTACCACGGCTTTCCCGTGAACAGAGCTCTCTTCACAACCCTACACAGCTAAGAATTGTTCACTCTGCCAGCTTGAACCAGGGCTGAGTCATTTCTGTGGAAGGCTACTCTCCATCAAACATCTCCATGAATCTTGTGAATTTCCTCTGCCATCAGCATAGCTGGATTTTAATTGAAGCCATGCAATATTACTGTGCTAATATTGTAATGCAGCAGGAATAATGCAATGAGAGAAAATACTTCACAAGTGAATCCAAAAGGCAGGCTTGTTATCTTCAGTGCAGCATTATCAACAAATAATAGCCAAAAAACACTTAGAAGTCTTTCAAAACATCTTGGCTCAGGACTTATATTGATAACACTCAGGGATGATGACTGATTTCTCTCCAAAACTTCTTAAGGAGGGAAAAAAAACAAGACAGAACTAGCAGATAAGCCACCTAAAACACAGGCTTTCTTCTGTGTCATGACACTTCCCCTTACATTCTTGGAAAAAGATGCCAATGCCAGCAGTTCATCCTCAGTAACAACTGGCAGAGCTCAGGCTGGTGTGATACCCAGTGCAGACCCACCTGATTCACCTCCAAGAGCCACTGACTCCAGACAACCCCTCATTGCAATGGGAGTCTGGCCGACAGCTTTCCACACATAAGCACCTACATATTGACACATGCCAATCTGCAGGTCAGTTCTACCCCTAACAACCAAGTAGCTGTAGTCAATATTTATGCTCAGAAGGGACTTAAAGAAAACAAAGCCATAAGCAGTCCAGCTCTCCATGCTTACCCCATGTGCAAGATGCCACTAGTTCTATTTAGGCGAGTAGTCACATGAAGTGATCCCCTTGTCCTAGAAAAGATTTCAGGTAATCTGGAACTGCTAAACCCTAATTCACCCAGGAATTCAGATAATGGGACTCCTGGAGAGCTCAGTAGGTGTCAGAATCATCTCCATGCACTTCACTTACACTAACTTCTCACTTGGCCTCCAAGGGAGTCTCTGCACAAAAAAAAAAACCAAAACAACCCAGAAATCAGAAAGGCCAGAAACTACACCGCAGTGGGAAGATGCCATGGAAATTGTGAAGGCTTAGCTCCTATCTACCAAATTAACACCTTCTAATTTACAGCACAGTTAGAGCTAGTGCCTATTTATGAAATCAGCAATTAGCACACAATACCAAGTCAATTATCTGTGGCTCTTATTCAACCACACATTCCCAGCTCAGCCATCACCTTAATAAAGTAAGTCAGAAAATCAAGAGCAAAACTGTACAAACTAAGACAGGCACTTTTATGTGCACAATAGTTCTATGGTTTGCTTACACAGCCACCTGCGGTCCAAGATGGACCAACTGCCTACACCGCTGAAACCCATCAAAAGATTTTGCACAGTCTTGCAGAAGTCACCATGATGTGTACAGTTATCATCTAGACAACTTAGCCAGCTTCTTTCCATTTAATGCCTGTCATCCAAACACAAAAAACAACTCAGTCACCAGATTTGGCTTTTGCTTAGGCTGTACAGTCCCTCCCTGCACAGGGGAAATCTTGCCCTGGCTTGTGCTGCAATACCCTCAGTTTAATGGAAAATATCACCACTTCCCCATACCAAAGATCACAGGCCTGGGACTCTACCTGTATCAGCACCAGGACAACAAATGTCAGTGAACTCCTGATAGTCCCATGTGAATTCCGAGTTGGTTTAACCAGGCCAGGTGACAACTGGTCCTCCATGCCACAAGCAATCGTGCCTGGGCCAGGAAGACTCCTTGCACTTCCCGGCATAAGGTGGATTTTTCTGATGACCTCTGTCATGGTGAATGCAGAGATTAGTGACTACTATCTCAAGACCAGCAGGCATTAATGTATTTCAAACACTGGCTGTTGTTTTGTCCACACATGAATCATCCTCACAGAAAAGCATCTCCACCGTTAAATTCTCTCACTGTAGAGCCTTCTGATAGCTTTTAATACCTTGAAATGTTACATAAAACTAACCCCAAAGCCTCAAGAAACAGACACCCTAATAACTAAAGCAGACTCTAATCCACCTGCCCTGGCAAGTTTCCAGTGGCAAATTCCAACTCAACTGTGGCAAGCAGTAGATACCCTAATACCAAGCACAGATGTAAACACCACAGGCTGAACTTGCCAAGATTCAGAGCCTGCCATCCACCAGACCCAGTCCAAGAGCATAAGAATGGAAGAGAGAAAGGAGAAATGGTTGAATGAAGCATATCTTTTAGTTTCACATGTAGGGATGTTTGTGTTACTGGTCTATCCTTCTCAAGTTTCTGGATGATAGACAGTATTATTATTTCCCATGCTAAACAAGTTAGTAGAAATTCAGTGGGAAACAGAAGATGCAGTCCACCTAGCTGCAGTACCTTAGGATCCCTGCAAGACAGCATCTCCTCAGTGTGGAACCATCCGTTCCAATAGACATCTCCCTCACCATGCTGTGCTGGCTCCCAGTCCTGCCCATGTGCCATCTTTGGCATCTGTGCAGTACACAGAGACCTTGACTGTACACTGCTCCCAAAACGGGTACCACTAGCACAGAAATGAAGACAGGGAATGCCAAGCACACTCAATAGCCAGGCTCTGATTGAAGCTACCTCCTCTCCCAGCAAGCATTCAAGACAGTAACAACAGTAAAATCCCTCTCCTCAAGTCCTGGAAGGTGGACTGATCAACTCTACCACTGCAAGAGAAAGAGAGAGAAAGCGACAAAGGTCGAAGTGAATGGTCTCAAGATAAATGTCACTAGTCTACGGGAAACTCCTGTGCTCTACTCAAAATCCCACAAGCGTTCAAAACAGAGTTACCCATTCACCTAACTTGATTACTGCTTCAAGAGGCCTCTTTGAAATTAAAGTTTAATTTCTATCAAAACTGTTTAAAGAAAGGCCATGCCCTACTTAATGCTGTTCAAATTTTGACACTTTGAATAGTAGCTGGAGTATTTTACCCCGAGCTGAATGCAAGGTTTACATCTATTCAGCCCCACCCCCCATATACAATGCAGGAAAGAAAGTAGAGAAGGACAGACATCTACCAGTCATTACAGCACTTTAATATCAAAGGACATCTCAATATGCAAGGCTGTAGCTTACAAATGTCTCCAAGGACTAGAAAACATTTTGTCACTACTTGCTAGATCACTACAAGGAAGATACAGGATGAGTAAAATGTAAAGCAATCGGTTCAAAAACTCTATTTCCTTATACGAAATCCTACAAGCATCAAGCCTAATCCTTCCTGATGCAAGCATTACACTTCAGTAAATGTCTAATCACAGGAACACAGAACACTGTCAGGGCACCGATAACCATGTCGATAGTGAATAACTGTTAAAAAAACAATTGGGTGTGTACTTGATTGCACAAAAGGATAAATATTTATTTTATTCAGTAACACCATAGGCATGATTCCATTTGCAAAGATTTGCAGAACACGAATTGCATTTGCTATGAAAGCATGTAATTGCACAGTTTTAAAAATCCTAAAACTAAAATAGAATTCCTTCTGAACCCAATTTGCATTGACAGAGGCAGCAAAATTTGCATTCAATTGATCTTGATGGCATTATGAAGTAAAATGGTTTTCCTTTAGAAAATTAATAGGTATTAAATTTTGTAGTCACTGCAACAGAATAGAAAGTTAATTTTTCATGTGGTCTCACTGATATCAATGGGACTCCCTCAAGCTAAGAATAAGAAGGTGCCAATATTGAACATCGCTAGAGTGCCAAACTGGAACTAGATGTTATATGCAGCACAGAACGTTTGACAGCAAGTATTAATCCAAGCTTAAGTACTACAGTGATTCATGTGCTAAAAATACACTTTCAAATTAAATATTACACTGAAAATTTTCTGGCCCTCTTTTAAATATCCCACCTCATGAGGCTGTAATTTATTTTTTCTTTTTTTTTTTTTTTAATCTTAATTATTGGCCAGTCACAGTTTTCAATATATTAGTCACTGCTGTGCTGATTTTCTTCTCTATACACTTGTCCTACATTAGCATTTTCAATTGAAAGCAAATCAGTCTTACACATTTGTGAAACCCAGGTGAAGGTTGTGCAAAAGCACAGCTGGCCGTTTTAAGCCCAGGTAACTACAGACGTGTCAGAGCCCAGCCAGCATGTTGGGCACTGTTCTCACAACCCCTCAGCTGCCACAGCAGAAGCTCTACCCCTGGGAAACCATGCTCCAGTAAGACCTAGAGCAACCACCTTCACCAGCTCCCCCCCAGTCTTTTTTCCCCTGAAGAACTCTCAGGCCCAGGGATCATGTACAAATCTGACCTCCGTCAAGCCCACCTGACAACCCACCAACTTTTGCAGTTCAAGGGCTCACTGATGGCAGAGGAGAAAAAATATGGTATAAAACCAGGTGGCCAAAACACCATAAAAAAGAGATGCAGACAGACATGATGTATTTTTTTTTGTTTAATTTATCTGGCTATAATGAACCCCATGTTAACGGGGAAAAGCAAAGGCCATTCTGTCATCTTCTCATAGCACCAATGCTGGAGAGACTAGTGACAAGCACAAGGGGACGAATCATCAAGGTGCTTAAGATAGTGACACTGAAGAGAAGGAAGAGGACTTGTGACTACTGGACAATGTGACCAAGAATGTAAACAAGGTAAAGAAAACGGATGTAAGAAACAATTTTAGGGTCAGGAACAACTATAGGTGGAGACCAGAGTGAGAAGTTTATAGGATAAAGGAATAAAATGGCTGGAGCTGACAGTGTAAAAGTGCTCAGGCTCAGCAAGGCAGAAACGGAGAAGGAATTTGCCACTCAGAGCCCTCAGATCTGAAGTAAACCCTGTGGATTTTCCTCTTCTGCTGTCCAGTGAAAAGTATCCCCAAAACATCTTGCCCCTTCACGCTCATTTGTGTCGACAGGTGAAGGCAACCAACAATTGCCATTGGGAATGCTGGTAATCCACAAGGCTGGAGTCTGTGGGTAAAGGCACAATCCCATGGAGCTGCTGGTATCATTTTACATGATGACAGCTCAGATTTTCCAGTTGGGTTAAGAAAAGTAAACAGAAAATCAGCCAGAAAACTAAAAAATTATGAGTATCATTCAACCACTCTGAAGACAGGGAGTCTCAGAAATGAGGTTTTCTGTGATGTCACATTTCAGTTTCCCTGTGCACTGCGATTCTCTTAAAACAGTCCACCACGCCTCCCCACTAACATGACCTGTGGTTCATGCAGTGCAAAAAATGGATGCACTTTGGTCAAGAATGTTTATCTATCATACACAGAAATCCTGCCTGGTCTGATGGAAGAGATAGGAAAGGAAGGCACAGCTACAGAACATGAATCCTCCTTGTGGGAATCATCCCAATACCTACTGAAAAGTTACAGTGCAAGATGGAGAAAAGCCATCAGCTCTGATCAGTGGTTATGGTCTTCATCTTCCTCATACTCAAATGGGAGTCTAGAACCCTTAAATCACTGTTTGAGCTCCAAACAGGCAAAAAAATAAAACATCAACAAAAAAAAAAGCATAAACACATGCCCTCTTGGGGCAGGGGAAAAAAATCAGCCCACATTTCTCAATCGTCATGCCAAAAACTGACTGACAGTTAAGAGGGAAAACTGTGCTGGGATTGAAGCTAAATTTGTCAAAATGTAAAAGGGAACAACTTCTTTCCACTGCAAAGGAGTGCTATCAACTGCAGTTCTGTATGACATGGCACTGCTAGTCAGAGCTTGTCGTGGTTTAGGGTCAGGGCAGCCCCTAAGACCCAACTCTCTGTTAACCCCCCTCCCTCCCCAAAGAGGAAGAGAAAAGCAATAAGGGAGAGAGACTTAGTGATTAGAAAAGGAAACTAGAAGAGCTTTAATGATTAATAATAATAATAATATAGAATATGTACAAATATATACAAAACCAGTACCGAACCCAACCCCCCTGATGGTAATTACGT
>JANHFX010010497.1:0-16826 GCA_027560015.1 Chloroceryle amazona
CCTCCGGATGGTGGGGGAGGGGGGGGCGTCCTCGGCGACGTAGCCGGCGTTACGCGGGCCCGTCGGGCTCACCGAGGACACGAACTCGGTCCGGCTGCGAGGCTTGGAGTGGAGAGCCGAGGAGCCCTTCCCCTGGGTCGTGTAGGTGTTGTAGCGAGCGCCCGCGGACGTGGGCGTCTCGGACCGAGGAGGGTAGGCTTGGTGCTGGTCGGGCTTGCCGTGGTACGAGACGTGAGGAGGAACGCTCTCGGGCCTGTACTGGTGGATGGCAGCCGCCTTGTGGTGCAGGTAGCCGTCCGGCCCGGGGGGCTCGGGGATGCTCTCCGGCTTGGGGTGCGGCACGTACACGGACTGCAGGGAAGCGTGCTTGGGAGGGGGAGGCGGCGGTGGCGGCAGCAGGGCCTCCTCTACTGAGGAGGCCAGCATGGAGGAGGAGAGGAAGGCGTGGTAGTTGGAGTTGTTGATGGCGTCCGTGTTGTTGGAGTGCATGGCGGCAGCGATTTTGCTCTCCAGCGTTCTCACGGGCGGGACGGGAGGTGTGAAGCTGTAGGAGGAGTGAGTAGGGACGGACTCGGAGCGCAGGTGCAGAGGGGGAGCTCGCGTCGTCTCCCGAGGCTTTTCCAAGTGGCTCTGGTGGCCCGTGGGCACAGAGGAGGAGCAGCGGGTAGCAGAACTGCTTTCTGGAACAAAACCAGGCATGGGCTCGGGTGGCTTTTCAGTGGCACCCCATACCTACAAGGAAAAAAAACAAAACAGTAGAAGTTAGAGGCAAGCATCCTTTGGGTTTTTTTCCCTTCCCCTGTTCTGTAGTTAAAATACCACAGATGCTCATATGGATTAATTCAGTTTTTCTATGCCTGGTTTGTGTTTGCTGTGGAGAATCGCTGCTGCTTGCTGGAGCGTGTGAGATGTGCAGGCTCTTTGGAGCAACAGGTTAAACCTCCTTACAGTGTGCTTTCTTAGGTGGTCTGCTTATAAATGTACTTGTCCTAATGACACCGTACGTGGCTTTCAGCTCCTCGCACCCTGGTGCTGTAACACAGCAGGAACCCCCTACCTGACTGGGACTGCTGGATGCTTTCCCTGAGGCCGCTGGCACTTGTCCCATTGCTGACTGGTGATCCTGCCTCTGCGCCGGGCCGGGCTGGCTGGTGGCGAGTGTGCGCTGCGCAGCTGTGACGGTGACGTCCGCCTGAGACGCGGCCGGCCCGCGGTTGGGCTCAGTTGCTGTTGGCTGGATGGTTGTTAAATAGGGTATCGGAGCCGGGGCGCTTTTCTCCCCGCCGCTTACGACAGGAGGAGACTGAAGTTTGTCATCGGCCGTGCAGATGGGAGTGTGGTGCTTGTCCCCAGACATGCATGCGCGGAGGTGGGGCTTATCTACGGGCAGGTCTGCTGTGGGTGGTTCCCAGTCAGGCAGCGCACCCGCGGAATGGTGGTGTGTGTGCTCCCAGTCCCCGGCGTGCGAGGGGAAGGGATCTTTGTCCCCCGGTTTGCCAGGATGGAAGCTGGACTGCTCCTGCTCTGCATCTCTGCTATCGGGCACGTCCCCAGGCACGCCAGTGTGGAGAGGCGGGGGGTCCCGGTTCCCCGGTGCACCCGGAGGGTGGTTCTGCTCCCCGGCTGTGCCGCTACCTTGCACATCCTGCTCTACGGGTGCACCGGTCTGGAAGTGGAGGCGGTTCTCGGGCAGACCGGTATACAGGTGGAGCTTGTCTGGAGCACCAGCAGAGAGATGGAGCTTTTCTAGAGCTGTGCCAGCTTCAGCCTCTCCATAATTTGTGCTTTCAGAGTGAGCATCTCCTGGCCTTTTCTGAGACTGAGCGGAGGCTTGCTGCGCGGACTCGGCTAACGCTAGGGCCAGCATGCGCGCTGCGTTTTTCGGAGGAGGAGGAGGGATAAGAGACACAGAACTGACGGGAACAGGATCCTGGGGGGAGTCGAGGGCAACTGCTCCTAATGGGGGGAAAATTGAGAGAGTGAGTGATTTTATTTTACCCAATAAGGAGAGTGACCTAATGGTCATGACTCTTTATATAAAAAAAATAGATGCTTTCCATACTTTCACAGTGGCAATTCCTTCTGGTGTGAAACTATCTTCTGTCTCACATGCAAACGCTGCTCAACAGCACAGCAGTTCATCACAAAAAGGAGGAAAAACAACCAAAAAAAAAAACAAAACCCTAAAAAAACCCACAAGAGATTGTCTAAAGGCTCCTCTTGCGTTTCTAGAGAGGTAGGAAGTAGGTAGCAGAGAATGAGATACCCCTGCACAATTTTGATCCTAAGGTTTTAGGCGAAAAGGTCCCTTCTTCAAGTGTTGGCAGATTTTTAATTTCAAAAAGAAAAGTCTTAGATGGGTCGATTGGCTGAAATGATTTAGAAGGACATGCTATAGATTTTTTTTCATGTATGAAAAGATGGGGAGGGCGAAAAAAAAAGTGGTATAGAAAGTATATGGAAAATTATCCGAGATTTGTGTGATGTAGGAGAGGGCAGAGGTCAAGACCTTACTGATCTGCACAGCTCTGCAAGACACTTGTGATCAGAACTGACGGGCAATCTCCTCTCCTAAAAGGCACGCAGAGGAGAGGACGTTTCTGAGAGCAGGTCCCCTTTGGAACTTAAACAAAGAATGGAGGAAAATACACTGTACCTGGCTGTGTGTGTCCAGTGGGTACAGTCTTATTCTGAGTGCTTGACATTGGTCTCTCCCCTTCTTCTGGCAACTCTGGCTTGCCAGCAGCCACTAGCTGGGCATGCTGCAGCTCTTGGTGGGCTCCTTCCCCTGCTCCTGTGTCACTGCTTTTCAGGGGCAAGGACATCTGGGTTGGGGACCTGTTTGTGCTTTCAGTGATGCCAATCCCTTTGCTCCAGCTGGAAGCGGAGGAGTTTCTGGCTGCCATGGGCGCTCCTCCCAGCGCGAAGGAGAGGGGTTCCGCCGTCGTCAGCGGCGGAGATTTGATGGGCTTTCGCCCCACCTTGGGTGAGAAGGTGAGGGGTTTGCAGGCCTGCTCTTCGGTTGGGCTCAGGTCCAGAGTGAAGAAGGGACTCATCTTCTCTTGGAAAGGGGAGACTGGCTCAGAGCTTGTGGCACTGCCTGGGGTGTGGGACTGGCTGCCTGATTCTAGATCCTTCTTTAGCAAGCTTGGCTTCTCCTTATTTACACCGACCGACTCCAGCAGGGAGGTGCTGCTATCCAGGCACTCGGACTCGGCTTGGGGTGGGCTGCACTGAAAGGACATGGGGTCAAAATCCAGGCTGGCGACTCCGATATCCGGTGGGCTCAGGTCAACATCTTCAGCAGATCGGGGAGAAATCAGGGCAGGAACGTGGATGAGCCCCTCGTCCCCGTCGCTGTCATTGTCGTGGGGAAGGTTGTCATAAGAATTGCAGCGGTTCATGTTTCCCAAGAGCTCTCCGTTGAAGGAAGCGGACAATGCGTCGCTGCTGGACCTGGGTCTCCTGGGTCGGAACAGTTTGGATTCACCTAGGAATGAAAAGATACGAAGGGGTTGGGGTCAAAAGCTGCCTGTCCAGGAGGTGGTGGTTCGGTGGTGGTTTTAAAGCATTTTTAAGGCAGGGTGCGAGGTGCTCACCCAGCGAGCTCTACGCACAAAAGTAACGTAGGTAGCAGTAAGCTTTTATTACATCTGCTCAGACTCTCTTGTAGCAGCTCTTGGGGCTGATTTTGGCTGAAACTAAGCTGCATGCAAAAGCAAAACTAGTCTTAAGTGTGCTGTAGACCTGAGCCTTTCTCAGAAAGCTTTTTCCTTCCCATCTTTTCCACCTTAGAATGAGGAGAGCTGTGCTGGAAGGAAAACAAAGACCTGAAGAGCATTTCTTTGTGGTGCTCTTCAGCATTGGTAAGCTGCTTCGCTAATTAGCAAGCCCAGCTCTTACTGGATGGGTGGAAAATCTGCCCTGTTAAGTACCTGCAGTGGATCACAGAATGTTCGGGGTTGGAAGGGACCTCTGAAGATCCAGTCCAACCCCCCTGCCAGAGCAGGACAGAACTAGAGCAGATCAGGCAGAAATGCATCCAGACAGGGCTTGGAAGTCTCCAGAGCAGGAAACTCCACAACCTCTCTGGGGAGTCTGTTCCAGTGCTCTACAACTCTCACAGCAAAGAAGTTCTTCCTCATGTTGAGGTGGAACTCCCTGTGCTGGAGCTTGGATCCACTGCCCCTTGTCCTGTCAGAAGGCACAAATGAAAAGAGGTTGTCCCTGCCTTCCTGACAGCCAGCCTTAGGTATTTATAGACATTAACCAGCTCCCCTCTCCGTCTTCTCCTCTCCAAACGGCAAACTGTTTTATTTCCTAAATCCACAAAGGTTAAAAGCACAGGCACAAGCTTGACTTACCATCCACGGCGTGCAGAGAGGTGAGCGATTCCTCGCTTTTCGCTGAGCGCAGAGTCCCGCTGTCTCCTCGCCCACCTGCGGGAACGCAACAGAGACGGGAGCTGAGTTAATAAAGCAGTTTGTATTTAGTTCTCTAATGGTGACAAGAAAAACAAAATAGGTTTGTAACACCAGCACCGCTCTCCTGAGGGTAACAGTAATGCTGGTTTGTTTTGGGATTGGGGATTTTTCTGGTGGTGTTTACACTCTGAAGCTTAAAGGAATTATTTATCCTGCTCTACTCTTAAAAGCTTTGCTGCCCACGAGGAGGAGTCGTCCTGTTTGTAGCAGTTTGCCTGTAGTAGTCCAAGACATGTAGTCCTGTTTTGTGTGGGACCCTGGCCCGTGGGGGTCCCTTTTGACCCTGTACTATTGAGCAAGAGGCAACTAGCAGAGAGTGAATCTATTTTTTGTGGGGTGGGGGAACAAACCTATCAAAATGGCAACTGCTGCAGATGACACGTTGGGAAATGACTCCCCCACATCATTCTGCTACGGACTCTGTCTGGATGTAGCTGTGATAATTGGCAGGCTCCTGCCAGCAAATAAAACCCTTTAAAAGAAGAGAAGTAACATTTATACAACTTGTTTTACAAGCACTGAACTGCAGCAGTCCAAGGAGACGTTCACTTAAGGGGTTTATTATACTGAGGCTGTGAGGGTTATAATTTGAAAAGGCACCAGGGATAAAAGTCCCGACTGACCCACTTTTAGGGATTGTGTGGTGCACGTTGCTGCAAAACATATTGTTGTTATTTGTGAATGCAGAAAGACTGTGAAATCCACACGGAAAGGGCTGAGAATTCAGCCTACGTACATCGGATGCGGCAACAAAAGGTGCTTGGATGTCTTCTAGTTAAGCTGGGGTAGCTTTTGGGGGTGAATGCTGGTGGAAGAATCTCTTTCTCTAGTTCAACTGTCTCTTGAGAAGCCCAAAGGCAGCTGCTGTGATGTTACAGTAAGAGGGGCAGAAAGAATTAATCTGAGGTTTATTATAGGGATCCCCACGTGTTGGCTTGTAAAGCTCCTCTGGGAGAAGCACTTCAGAGCAGGTTTGGCTCTTGAGCTCGTGCGAGGTCCGCTTTTTAGGCAAGGTGGTGAAGTGAAAGTGTTATGCATGGACTGAACGCTAGAAGGAGATAAAAGCACGTTGTAAACGCCAATTCTGAAAAGCCAGTCGTTCTGGAAGGTGGATCTGCACCCTCACCTGCCAGGGCTATGGCTTTCATCTCCGAGGGCTCACTGGGATTGCGCTGGAGCTTGCGTTTGGAGACGGATGAGGATTTTCCCAGGTTGAAGAAGGAACGCCAACTGCCGACCGGCGACTTCTTCATCTTGCTGGGCGGTCGTTTTCTGGAGTGAGAAGAGGGAGAAAATTGTTGGGGGGGGGGGGAAGCTGCATTTAGTTCCTGCTACCTGTTGGTTGTTATTAACACTATCTGGTTTCTGTGGAAACCAAGCTTAGAAACGGTGTTTTAAATAGCTGAGGATGTTTTCATTCCCTAAACTCCTGCTGGGTGGATTTCACCAAACTACACGAAGCGGATGCACTGCAGGTGAGCAAAGGCTCCATATCTGCACAGTAGCTAAGAGATGGTTTTTCTTTAGCTGGCAGATGCACCAGTTCTCACTGGTGGAACTGTGCAGCCATCAGAGGTCTTCAAAACCATCTCTCGGCCATGCTGCAATCTCACACTCTCCTCCTCCCACTGCCGCATTTAACTTCCAGTGTCATCAGCTCTGTCCATCTGCTCCACTTTGAGGGGAACCTGCATTTGCTACAGGCACTAAGTCCTGAAATCTGGAAAACCCCAATGTTTCCAGGCATTCACCCTGTTTACACCTCTGTGTGTGATGAGCACAGGCACCTATCCGCATCGCTTAACAACGTGGCAGGGTTATTGAGCCTCTAAAGCCAAAAAGGAGTGGCACAGAAGTTATGGCTAAACGAGGTCCACCAGATAACTGCTCTAAGGTGGATGCTCACAGAGTCCAAAGCAGGTGGAAAACAGGTTATAATACTTCATGTACAACTACTGTAAGTCAGTAGTGGTGAGGTTTTGCTGTAACTGAAAAAACCAACCCCAAACCATCCCAGTTATGACACGTGCTGGAAAGGAAACTCGTCTCTACCTTTCCGATGGAAAGTCTATGACCGTGTGGAATTTCCCCTGTAAAGCTGCAGGGCCTTCTCCCACTTCTATGTATTTGCTGTCTGCCACGATGGGGGAGTTGATCTGGGCTTGTGTCCGTGCCTGTGCCTCCTCCAGCGTCAGCAGCTTCGTGGAAGGAGAGGACACCAACAGGGACTTGGGCCGCGATAAGGAGCTGTGCCCTGGAAGGGAAAACCGCAGGCAAGGGGGAGAATCAGAGACCAGCAGTAGGGAGATCAAAGCTCTGGGTCTGGGGAGGAGGTGCCGTGTTTGTCTAAATCTTTGTTATCCCAGCTATTGAAAGATGTGGTCAAACCAGGAATGTTCATGACACAAATTCTCAACTCTAAGCAGCTTAGTGTACTTTAAAAAGGGGTGTGTGGGGGAAGCAGGGAGGTTAGAAACCTTTACTGACATACCTAAGTGTCATCTGTACAGACAAGGAGGTGGGGGTGGTTCTTGTGTGGTTTGGTGTTTTGTTTTTTTTTCCCTTCTTGCCAAGCTTGTTTCAGTCATCCCCAGGTTCCACCTCTCAGCACAGCAGGAAGGGCAACGTGTGACTGATGTTACTACAAACTTACGTGCAGATGGACCTGCTGAGCAGAACCTCGCTGTGGGTCTTGCCTGTGGCGTTTTTACAGCTTGCGCTTGGTTTTGGAGGTGAATGTGTCACAGAATCAGAGCGGTTTGGCTTCGAAGTGACCTTTAAAGGTCAAGTTGTTTGCTGTGGCTCGTTGTGCAAGCGTTTACATGGTTCTCACATGAGTTAAGGGGAGCAGGGGGAAGCACATCACCCCATCAATATCCTGGGTGGGTGTGTTCCTACCACTGTCCCTTCAGCATCACAGCTCTGGTGGAAAGTATGCCCTGGTCAGCTGTAAATGGGTGACGTTTGGGTTCCAGCTTTACCTGGAATGACTTAAAGCAGGCTTGGGAATACCCCTCTTGCCTCTTAGAGGCAGGTACAAGCCGTGCTCAGAAGAGAGGCTCTTGGCAGGCACTGTAGCGCAGTGCTCCAGCACCGTGGAACAGCCTGACCCCTTCTCCCCCACGCTCTGGTGTCAAATCGTG
Source organism: Chloroceryle amazona (assembly GCA_027560015.1). Lineage (NCBI taxonomy): Eukaryota > Metazoa > Chordata > Aves > Coraciiformes > Cerylidae > Chloroceryle > Chloroceryle amazona. Next base: position 7,628 of record JANHFX010010497.1, read on the forward strand.
CTGAATGCAAATGACCAAGTCATTAAACAATTAGCTGAATGTACACGGTCCATTCTAAGCCTGGATAATCATTTGGCTTGGACTCTTTGCTTATCTTGCCCTGGCAGAGCTCAGCTGGCTGGGGGTTGTTACTGTTCAGCCAAACCAACCTCTGGTTCCTAGCAACTTAAAATTCTCTTCCATTAGGAACTGGAGCAACTCTGCTGTAAGTAGAGGCAGGGCTCCTTTAGACTGGAGAAGCAGCTCTCTGTGCTCCACGGGAGGTGGTAACTGTGCTGCCTGTGCACATCTCATGGGTTAGCAAAGCAGATGGTCCAAACGATGCACTTTAGGATTAATAACAATAGCTTGTGGTGTCCATGTTTGATCCAGAGTCAACTTTCTTCCTGGTGCAACTCTGCTTAGGGATACACGTATGGCCTTAGTTACTCCAGGGAACAGGTACAGTCCCAGGCTCAATGATGTTTCAGGTGCTACAGGGTTGGGTACAAATGTGGTGTGGTTCTTTTCTCATCCCAAAGCCACAAACTGGCAACGTGAGCAGGGAATGGGGCAAGCACCCTGGAAATCTGTCCTGTTGGTTATAGTACAAACATGTGAAAGGGTCCCAGGGGAGGCTCAGGTACCCACTCAGTGTCTGTTCCCACCTTTTGATCAAGGTGAAGCTAGTGGAGGAACACACACCTGCTCCATCGCGTATGACCGAGCTGAGTTTGGAACTGAAGAGGACGTCCACGTGGTTCAAGATGAATTCCACAACTACCGACTGGATCCGCACCTCCATGAAGGCGGCCGTTCCGCTGAAGCAGGCGGACTCAATCTGCTTGGACCTGGAGAAAAGGTGTGGTAAGAGAAGCACCAACAGCCACAGGAACAGGGGAAGATGTGCTCCTTTGGGGTAAAGCTTAGGCGGATGTTGAGCTATGGTCGCACAGGAGATGGGACTTCAGGGGCAAGTAAGAGATTAAAGCAAGCACTACGCAAATGATCGCGCTATGTGATTTATATCCAGGGGTTCAAGTCCTACAGAAACAGCATGGGGAATGCTGGAGCTGGAAGGAAAAGGGGTGGGTGGCAGGTCTGGAGCGGGGGACATGAACTGACCACGAAACTGAGGAGCTTTCCCTCAGCTTATTTCCAGATGCTGGGAATGGCGACCGTTTAATGCGGTGGAATTGTACAAAGCTCCCTGGGCCTTCTAGGGTGGGTTTCACTTTATTTCCACCCCCCAGCAGGGAACATCTCCAACTGCTCCTGCTTAGCAAGCGTGCCTGATAGTTACAGAGGCAATGAGCGAGGGTTTGGCTGCTCTCTCGGGGTGGTCTCGTGGACAACAAAAGGTTCTTTTTAAATCACAGCTTCAGGAGCTTCCCGCTTGGTCTCAAGCCCCTGCTTAGACTGACTTCCCACTGGAAATTAAACAGCAGGAGAAGAGCACGGTGGAGGGAAGAAAAGAAGGTTTTTCTGAAGAGCTGAAGGTTAGGGGTTGATGGAGAACAGGTATGTCTTATTTTAAACATCAAAACTCTTGTATTGAAATAGGAAAAAAGAGTACCTTAAGAGGTTGGGAGCCCAGACGATGGCTAAGTTCTTTGTGTGCATGTTGGTGATGGAGCAGTAATCAGCTAGACGAGCCAAGTGTCTCATGAGGAACTCCAGTGTCCTGGAAAAGAAGAGGAAGGTGAATGTTCAGCCCCACCAAGCAAAGCCATGCTGCACTTGCCAAAACAAACCCCTGTCCATTACTGTCTTGGGGTTGGACAGCACACAGGACACAACCAGTGAGCTCTAAGATGGATGGTGAAGCCATTGACTTCAACAGGGGGAGGAGAGGGTGGCTCTTCTTTTTTCTCCAGGGTCAATGAAAGGATGGTGAAGGCATCAGCACTCCCTTCAAGGCCTGCACCTCGCACCCATGAAGGTGGCCGTGACTGCAGCAGGGAGAGAAGCTGCTGAGGTGGAGAGGTCGTGCTTGGATGTGATGATCCTGAAGTTGTTTCCAAACTTAATGATTAGTGGTGACATCTTGGTGTGTACTGTTGCAATAATTACAATAAACACTAAAGACTTGGTGCCCTTCTTCACCTTGAGGTGGGAGGGAGGAGGCAAAGGGGTGTGAATTGGTGCCTGGGGGGGAAGGGGAGTAGCCCTGGGCTGTGATTCCCCCCAAAGCAGCACCCTTCCCTGCAGCTAACCGTGCTTTAGAGTGAGCAGCTGCACCTTCCCCCCTGCCCCTCACTCCATTCTGTGCTGCTCACCCTGCTTTGCTGCCAGTAGCTGCAGCTTCCCTCAGGACTACTGCACTTCATGGTGAGTAACCCCGCACATAACCAACACTACCCGAGATTCACCACCAATGACCACCCTTCCCTGCCCCCCCCCGCTGCTCTAACCAGGATTTGCTGCGGGTTCCCTGAGGAGCAGCGCGATGCGTGGTGAATAACCACACCTAACTGCCATGCAGGGGGAAGGAGGGGCATTCACTGCCAATAACCACCCTTCCTGGCTGCTAACCATGATGGAGGGGGAGTACTGTACCCCAGGGTGCCACGATTCACCATGATTCAGGGTGAATAACCTCAATTCATGCTGAAGAACCTCAATTCATGGTGAAGAACCACGACTTACCGCTGCCTACCGCAATTTACTGTGAGGGGCCACAAATTTCCCTGAATAGGCACAAAAAACCCCCTCAAAGAACAGGGACTTGGTGCCAAGACCCATTGGTGTTGCTAGGAGGTATGAATTGGTGTGAAGAGCTGCAGCTTACCGCGACTCATCGCTCTGTACTGCGAAGAGAGGCTGGTGGAAAGTTGGCAACAGCCAGGAGCTGTTTGCTCCAGTTGTGACCAGTTGCTGTGACTGGTTCACAGCACTTCACCTTTCCCAGCTCAGCAGAAGGCTGCACTCACCTGTAGTGAGGAGGGGGCAGCTGTTGGATGACATCGTGGATTTTAACCAATCTTTCTTCATCTGTAGCAGCAGAAACCGCATCCTGGAACAAGGCAGGAAGGATTTCAGCTGCAATTAACACACGATACCCACCCCAGCCCCTTGCACCCCATGGCTCAGGTCCTGGTCTTCAGGAGAGAGGTCAATTGCACCTTTGGAGAGGGGGCTGCCTCTTGGGGACACCCAAGACCCCCAGATAATGTGAGAAAGGTTGAGGAGATAAAAAATCTGGGCCACTTCATAGATTAATTGTACAGAGCAAGCCCTGGCAGGGGCTGTCCAGCTCCAAGGAGTGTTGGCCTCTAATCCCATTCCTGCTTGAGAAAGCACAGGGGAATGGGAAACAACTGGGGAATTCTTACAACGTATCAGTAGCAGTGTAGTAACCTCCTCGGGGGGGGCCAAACGTGGATCAACAGTGCGTGGACAACACCACGTGTGGGTGAAGAGAGATAGAGAAAAGGGACTGCAGCCCTGGGGATCCACCATGCTCCTGGAACATCAGGATGGTGGTAGGAATGGGGTGCACGGGTGCCCAACTTAAGCTGGTAATTTGGGAGATGGGCTCTTCTGATCTCTCTCAAAAAACCCAAGTTAAGTAGAAGAAAGAGAAAGCAAGGGTTGGGGAAGACACATTGAGCTTGCTGATGGATTCTCTTGGGTGTTTCTCTCCTCATCCTTTGTAGCTGAGGCGTGACTGAAGCAGAAAGGGAAAGGCACTGCCTTTGCACTCACCGAGAACTTCTCGTAGAGTTGGTAGGTGAGCAGAGGGTTCGGGAGTTCGCGGAAGTAGAGTTTGCAGAGGGAGCCCACGCAGTGAATGTCTTGGATGTAAATATCCTTTGTCAAGTCAGGAATCTGCTCGGAGTCAAACTCGTGGCTGGAAATGAGAACAGGGGAAAAGTAAAAAATGGGTGAAGGGAAAAGGAGGAATGAAAATAAAACCCAGCACAAATTACAGTCAGAAAAGCAAAGGTTGTGTGGTTTACAGGAAAAAAATAAATACTTAGTCACCAAAGCCACGTGACCCACGGTTGTGGTGCTGCCATAGTGGGTGTTTCCAAAATAATGAGATCTCCCCTCGCTTCTAATAAGGCATTTTCAGTTGGTTTTACAACTGCTCCCTTTTGCTGACACAGGGCTTTTCACAGAGGCTCCAGAGAATATCCTCCCAGACCACGGAGCCAATCTGAACATGGAAGTCCCTCCCAAGGGCTGGGACCAGGAGCTGCCTGACAACGAGGTGCCCCCAGGGCCAAAGGGAAGCTGCTGTCCCTTGGCATGGCAAAGGCCTGGAAATGGAACTGATAAAGCAACACCGTGGGCAGCTGCTGCACGTGGAACCCAGTGTGTGCAGCAGCTCCTTGGGGACAAGCTGGTGAGCTGAGCACACCTCTGCTACAGGGTGAAGAGAGCCAGGAACCACAGGAAGAAAAAAAAAGAAAAATCCCAGAGCCTTCCCTTGGTTTTCAGAGAGGAAAAAAAAAAAAATAAAAAAATCCCCCAAATCATAACCACTTATGAAATAAAAACTGGGCTCTGAAGGCCAAGGGCTGGCTTGGTGCTTGAACACGTGCAGGGAAAGTGCTGTTTCCAATTAGCAAGACCCATCTGCAGGGCCTGGCCACGTGGGAGCCGCGAGATCACGGCTGCTCTTGCTGGAGCTCCATCTCCCTACAAGAATCTTAAGCTGTAAAGCAAACCTGGGGTATCCCAGGGAGTCATCCTCTCTCCACTGCAACTGAAACCACAGCAGGGGCTTAGCAGCAGCACCCCTGCCCTCTCCCCGTTGCCCGAGCCAGGCCCTTCATCCCACAGAAGATGAAACATGCATTTGGCCCAGCTCAAACACCAAGCTCACCTCTGCCTGCAGGACACAGCCAGGTTGTACCTGTGTCCAAGGCACCAGGTGTATTTCTAACCACAGTGGTCAACCATATATTGCTTACAGGACCTCCTTCCTTCCTTCCTCTGACATCAAGATTGCCCCAGGGGAGCAGGCATCTCAAGGGTGAGCAGCCCACCCCAGTTCTTCATCCCAAAGTCAGCATGGAAGCATGAAAACCCCAACCCATGGAGCACCCATAGCCACAGTCCTCAGCCTGTGGTGTGTGCTGCTCCCACCCGTCCCTTCTGACTCATCCCTTACTCGGCGCCGGGAGAGAAGCTTCACTTGGCTCCACTGAAGAACCCTTCCCCATTCAGCCTTTTTGTGTCTCTGCACTGGCTGTTTGGAGGAGGACACGTTATTGTTTTTATTTTGGGGGGGTTTTTTTGACCCCAAGGGAAGGTTTTGTTAGGAGACCACCACAACTTCACAGCCTCTCCAAGGAAAAAAAAAAAAGAGCCAGAATAAAACCTGCCAGCTTCACACTCACTCCTACCAGCCAAATAGAGGCAGCTACTGCACTGCTCCAGGGCCATCCCCTATCCTGGAGGAAACCTCCCACATGGAATAAATTCTCCATCTTTCTCTCCAACCAAAAAGCCCTTTAGATCCAGGAGATCTTAAATTTCATGTAGATTTGGAAGAGTGACTCATTTCATGCAGATCCTGCAGCCCTAGCTTTGAAATGAGCCTAATGATCTGTTTATGTAGCTGGAAACTACAGCAACGCAACGCGTCCTACGTCAATCAAACCCTCACTGAAATCTGTCGTGATTTAGATCAACGGGGACAGCTCCTACAGGTTACCCCCTGTCCTCCCTTCCTTTTGTCTTTGGAACATCTCAAAAACCCTGAGAAAGAGGCTGGTGCTCCCTTCTTTAGGGAACCATGCCCTTGACATTTCAGAAAACAACCAGGGAGAAAATGGTCTTGGCAACACCGAGGGGAAAATAAAAAGGGACTAGAGCAGTGATTAGAAGGATGGTCAAGCACGAGTCAAAATGGGGAATTAAAGGGCAGTAAGTAGAGCAAAGGCAAACGTTTTATTCAGCCGAGACTGCTGTGGGCAACAGCTACACTCAGAGTCTTTGGAGCCTGCACATCAAAGCTTCGGGAGCAGGTTTTTAAAATGGAACTTGCTGTGATAAGAAATGGGATTAAGCTGAACTGGAATAAGCCCATCGAGCAGAGGGGTTGTACAGGAACCGTACTGGCTCAAACCTGGGAAGAGCTGGTACAAAAAGGAAATCCTTCCTAGGGAAACCACCCCTTTGCTGGGGATCAGCACTGGAACCAAGTCACATCCCCCTCGCTTCTCTCAGTCCCTCCACAACAAAAATCTGCAGACCCAATGAGAGGAGGAAAACCAGCCTCGTGAAAGGACAAAGGCCATGTACTGGGCAGAGAACGGCTCCTGACTGGGGCAGGGACACACCGAGCCTTTCCCCGCAGAGCCACCCACCAAGAACTACCCCAGTATTCCTTGCACGTTCCCAATGAATTGCTACTAGGCCACCGCAAGGAGAAACACCCAGCTGCAAAAAAGAGCTCCGGGAGCAAGAGGGAACAGGAATGAAAAGTGACAGCCTGGTGACGGCACAACCCCAGAGCCTTCCACTGCTCCGTCCTGAAGGAAAACTGAAGGAATTCTACTGAAGCACCCTGTGCTGCTCCAGGATGGGGACGAGCCCAGCGAGTGCCGCCCGCACACCGCGTCGGAGCTGCTGGCCTGTGCCACCTCCATCCCGCTAACACCGGACCGGCAGGCGCGGTGCCCTTACCGCAGCTTCTGGATGTTGGAGGCGATCCCGGAGAGACGATAGATCCCATCCACGATGCCGTGCTTCTCGATGAATTCAGTGCAGCTCTTGAGGACCTGGGGGACTAAAGGACAAAGGGGGTTGGTTAGTTGAGCCCGTTTAAAAGTCCTCGTTCGGGTTGTGGTCTCGTCAGGTGCCATAATCTAAGCTCGGCTGCGCTACTGCTTTAGTTCTTCCTTAGATGGGAAAGCCTGCAAGAAACTGAACTTCAGAAGTTGCTGTGGAAACTGCTCAGAGGTGTTCTTTGCTTTAAAGAAACACCAGGATATGAATCGGGGTGAAAAAAGTCAATTCTGGTCAAGTGGAGACGGTGCAGGTCCCCTCATGAGGCCCGTGGTGTTAAATTCCATTCCAGAAGAGCTATAAAATTGAGCAACTACCCTCTCTTTGGCCAAAGCCTGGCTCTGTTTTCCAGTCTATACAGGATTAACCTATACTGCCTGGTTTAAGCCAATATAAACATGAAGGGAGATGCCATTTTCTGTACCAGGGCCAGGAGAGTTTTTACAACTGATAATTTCATCCCCAGTGTCTACCGGAGCGTGACTGGATTTAGATAGCTCCACAACAACCCACACTCAGGGAAACTGCAGACAGACCCGGGTATGACAGAATGGAAAAACTAAGCCCAGAGGATATAATTAGGTGTCAAGTTAATATTCAAGCCGCTTCACCAACCGATTCCTTCCAGCTGACTTCTCAGCCTCGCGCAGCATCCACTGGCAGAGGTCTTTGTCCATCCTTGTAAGCTTAAGGAGAAGCAAATTACTTGGTTTATAAAAGGGAGATAAAACTTCCCTCAGCACAGAAGTAGAATTAGGATCGAGCTCTCCTAAGCATCAGCGAATCTTCATGGAAAAGAGCTCAGATCCATGTGGATTCCTCTGCAAGCCACATTTTGCTACGGCTCCCGCGATGATCCAGATTTATTCGTACGTTAGATGCCAGGTCTGATCAATTTGCCACGTGACACAGATTCCGAATAGGTCATGTGGCAAATCCCCTTATATCAAGCAGCAAATGCCATCTGCCAGTCAGTTCTCCTAAGTGCTGCTGAACTTAGATGCTCTGTGCTTCCTCCCCCCATTCTCCCCCTGGCTTGCGGGGAGAGAAGCAGCCTCGTTTTCCATGGTTCCCTGGAAATCAGCAGGTGCATCCCGAGCTAGGGGCACATCAGCTCCGTGCTCGGGATGGGACAAAGCTCATAAATCCCTGGGGCGTGTCAATCACCAGGCTCAGCGAGAGCAGATTAGGTCCTGGACCTGTGATAGTTCCAGATACAAAAGATGGTCAAAACTAAATGAGCCAGACTCTAGGGTTACGCTATCAAGTGCTTACGGCATCTCACGCTGTTGTCCAAAGCAAGGTGCAGGTTTTGGAGTGAGCAGAGCCCTTGTCCGTGAAGTAATGGTGCAGAAACGGCCTTGGAAACCATGTGCTGCTTTTTGGAGAAGGAAAACCAGTGGCAGTGGTCACCATCTGCCCTCCCATGTAGGTGGAAGGGAAATTTCAACCTCCTGCCAAAAGAGCCAGAAGATGTTTGCAGAAGGAAACCTCAGCACCGGCTCTGAACAAGAAGTACCTCTCGCAGCCTTGTGAGCTCAGTCACACCATGATTGTTGGCCTTGGGAATCAACCAGACACACTTTTGGGCATCTGAGACGAGATGAGCAACAACAACTCACTGCCGAGTGAGCAGCACGTCGGCACAATGCGCATCTGTCACCTGCAACGCCGTAAGCTGTGCCAGCGAGACCAGAGCAGGTGGAAGAGATGGCCCCAAATTCTACTGCTTTTGGAAGACAACTTACCTCTTGACCCCAAAAAACTTCAACACCTCTTAAAGAAGAAAGTATTTAAGGCTTGCAGGGGAAAGGCTTGTTCTACGTGTTTCCTAATCTGGTTCCCAGGGCGAGCTGTTCTTTAAGCTAAATATATTGTGCCAGAACCACAGATATTTTGGGGGAGTTCTGCACGGTTGGAGAAGTGACTGAACCAGAAGTAGGTCTGTGATTATACCTGAAGGCCCTTTGCTGGAGGGGTGACCCGGTTTTTCTGATTTTTGAGCAAAGATGACACCAATGTTTGACCTCCCTCTGCCCTTGGAATCGCAAGCCCTGTAAGTAAACGCCCCCACACATCATCTGTATAAACACACGTAGGGCGGGAGGAGTGCTCACCACCACCAGAACGAAAGGGGCAGGACAACAGCCAAAGCTAAGATTTAATTTTGCAAGTCTGAAGCGAGCCGAGACCACCACCTACAATGACTCCTTCCTTCACCTTGTGACCTTGTCAGGTCCCTCTCTCTGTGTCTACTGAGAGAGGGACCTGACATCCTGATAAATCCCTCCCCTGCTGAACTCCTCGGTGCTCAGGTCCCAGTTTTGGTTTCTAGCTCCCAAAGCAACTACCAGATTTGAATCGGAAGAGCATCTCGGCTGCCTCGCCGCAGGACACTGATGAGGACTCCTGCTCGCAGGATGCAGTAACATCTACTCTAGAATTCTATTAATGTCAGTTAATTACTGTGGTTTCC
>JANHFX010010499.1:0-48139 GCA_027560015.1 Chloroceryle amazona
CCCCCCCCAAACCCCCCCCCAACACCGACGGGACCCCCAAGCTACCCCCCCCCCCCACCATGGTAATTATATAGAACACTTCATTGCAGAGCCCTGTACCAACTATGTTCACAGCACCACAGAAAAGCATCTCTCTGGAAGGTGGAGCAACATCAGACAATTCATGTATACCACAGGGCATGATAGAAAAGATGGAAAAATTAAGGACCAGGACATTAAAGTTAGTCGGTACATCCCTGCAGAGGGTTCTAGTGCTTTAAAGGGCAAATTCTGGCTTTTCTTTCTTTCTTTCCTTTTTTTTTTAAGCTTATATGATTACATTTCTGGGTTTTGTTTCCATTTGCTTTTACATTTCACATCATTTAGGAATCTTCTGTTTTTACATTGGGTTCAGAGGAATTAAGACTTTGGATCCAGCTCTGAAATAAGGCCATAATCTGCCTATTTCTTCCAAAGAAAGGTTTAGTCCTGGTATGTGTTTTTAACAACTCTAAAACTTGCTGTACAGACCTCGGAATAAGATTTCTGAAATGCTGAAGGAGCTGTCAGCTCAAGGAAATGCTGCTGAGGACTTCGGAAGAGTGAGATATAAGAAAAAAAAAATCAGAAGTGTAAAAGGTAAGTTATACAAGTATTTCCAATTATTCTAGAAATCTAGTTTCAGGAGCTTGAAATGGAATTTGTGAAGTCTAGGAGTAAAAGTTGTTTCCAAAAGACTGTGACACTAAATAATTACATAAACAAACACACAAAAAAAAACAAAAACCAAACCCTGATAATATTACCCTGTGACTTTTGTTAAAATACCCAATCTTCTGACAAACGTAAGATTCTGGTTCTCATAAAAAAAGGGGCCTGTTGAATTGGAAGAACAGGAGGTTGCCTCCCAGTATCTTAAGAAAGATGTCAGTGCAGTGAATTAACTAGTTCCTGGCCAGCCCAGACCCAGCACGTTTACAGCTTCTGACTCTGGACGTGGCTGCCGAAGAAACCTATTAGCAGGGCAGAACCACTAGAGCAGAACAGGTAAGAAAAAACCTGAGATTTATTTTTTTTTCTCCAATAAAATCTAAATTTTAAATGTAAATCTATTTGTTTTAGTATAAATCATTTATAATGAAAGGTGAGATGTCGACTAAGGTCTATCTTCCTGTAATGTATCCAAACTACTTAAAATTAGGAATATGTATGGGGACACCCAGCTCACAGAAGATTTTTTAAATGCCAAATTACTCAGGAAGAGAAGCTACTAGAAAAGTGTTTTAAGAAATATTCTCTGCATATTCCAGATTAATTAATTTTTTAAAAAGTTGCCTGTATTCACCAAAGTTTCTCTTTCTTAGTCTCATGCAAAAGACTCAGAAATTTAATTTAAAAACTAAAACATAATTAGGTTTCCTAATATCTCAGAGGACTGATAATCGGAATAAATTTAGGATTTAGGATTGAAACTGGAAAAAGTGGTGGGGGAAGGTGCTATTTTAAGTTTTGTTCCCCAAACTTAATTGAATTGGCAATAAATGAAATTAATTTTCCCCCAAATCAAGCCTGGTTTACCTGTGACGGTGATTGGTAAGTGGCTCCCTGTTGTATGCTTGACCTAGAGCTTCTCCATCTCATTTTCTCCCCATCCTCTTGAGGAGGGGGGTGAGAGCAGCTGAGTGGGCAGCCAGCCACTGGCCAAGGGGAGCACCCCATCACCTGCTTTACATTATGAACAAAACATCTCCAAAATTCAGAGTCTCTGAAACCCAACAAAAATTATTCCTTAAACCCTTCCTGTTTGCTCCCGAGTGGAACAGTTAACACCTTACCCTCACTGCCAAAGCAAGACCACAACACCAATCCACAACAATTTAAAAGCCTCTGGAGGCTCCATGAGGGTTTCCCAGCCTTTAGACCAGCAACCCCAACACCACCTGCAGTAAAAGGGTACTGAAGTTGACTGCAAAAGCAAAACACCTGTTATTTGCACAGCACTGGTATCTTCGGGTCAGCAAGGCTGGTGACCACTGCTCTAGACCTTCCTGCTGCTGTTTTAGCCCATCCATGCCACGCAACAGTGGGAAAAGACCATTGGTGAGGAACAAGTGAGATGACTGGAGCTTTCAATGGTCAGATTCTCACCTAAACTAGATCCAACTTACTGGAAAATAAGTCTGCTAGTGAAGAAAATATTTGCAGTTCCATCTCAGATTAAAAAAAAAAAAGGCTGAAAACCCCTTCAGTTCACCGGGTAATGCACAACACACAAAAAAAAGCAGTCTCAAATATGCATCAAGAATTATTAGCCTGTAGCCAAAAGCACTTTACTGGACACCAAGTTGAATCTTAATGGACACTCATGGCTAGAACATATAGTCCTCTCCATCCCCAAGGCTTCTTCTGGGAATCAGGGATTTCCTTGCGACACAGAGGTGCCTGTTAGAAGAGTTTCTGATGAACTCCAGTGGAGTTCAATAGCCCCACTTTTCCTCTGTGGCTTTATTATTTTTCTCTTAAGTAAATTAACTCTCCGCTGTGCTGCTGAAACATTTTTCTCTGTTTTGCAGATAAAAATCACTGTTATGATTCCTTCCTCCCCTTGTACTATGAAAGAGTGATCATTTACAAAAGGGGCAGCGGGTTAGCAAAATACCCAGTATACTCTTGGATAAGACCAATTTAATACCTAAGCCACCTCATATATTATGCACTTTTTTATTTATGCATCGATAAAAAGTAGCTCACTCCCCAGAGGTATGTCACTGTTCCAGTTAAGTGTAAATATCACAAGATGCCACAGGAAACACCAAAATCTCCTTTTATTTATTTTAAAAAAACCCACTCTACTTGTTTACTTCCCAGAGGTATCGTGGAGATTAATTAGCTCATGTTTGCAGACTGTTTTGAAAATGTAAGAATATTACTGCCTGATGGAAAACAAATCTCCTGAGGTCTTGCATGGAAAAACCCAATACACAACCGCCTGGGTTTCTTGCCACATTATAGCTTCCTTCGCAAGTTCTGCCATCCTCAACCAGAACTAATTACAGGGAAGAAAATCCCCCGAAACTCTGGATCCTAGGGCAGCAATGACAAACTTCTTCAGCCCTTTTCATGCAGATGTATGAAAGCCTGAACACCTTCAAAGACATTTCAGCACGAGCAGCTCAGATGCGTATGGAAACCTGCTGAAGGCCAAAACACAAATACAAGGGTTCGCAGGTTTTCAGCACTCTAGAGATAAGATACAGGGCAGCTCACTAATTATTGCAGTATAATACCACCCAACCCTCCTTGGCCATATTCGCTTGTTGTGAGAGCATCCAATGAACCATTACATGGAGAAAGTACACTGAGGAAAGGGGGAGGTGTGAGAGGAGACTGGTTCAAATCTCATTTTAGAAACAACACAAAGCCAAAGGAAAAAAATCCAACCAAACGAAACAAACCAACAACAAACAACAGAAGTGACAGTCCCAGGCTTCTTAATATAACATAATGTGATGGTTTTACTACTCAGCATGGTGCACTTCTTTAAAACAAATCCATTTTTTTTAAAGTTCCTGGAAGCATGACTTGAATGGTCCTCCAGAGAGACTCCATGTTTTTCCCACTGTTGGTACATCCTTGTCCATCAAATATTGTGGGTGTATTTTTCTTGGTTTGAAGCTTGGACTGTGAAAAGACATGAACGCTATGGAAGTGGATGAACTTTTAACACAATGTATGCATAGCTCACATGAGACAGGGAACCTTAAGGCTGTGCCTAGGCCAGAAAAATGTGCAACCTGAGTGAAACAGTTTTCAGAAGTGAGGCCTGAGCCCTCCCTGACATGCACAAAGACATACCAGGAGGAGTTCAAGTAACAGGAGTACCAAGAACATGAGAGCATAGACTCCAGCAATGGCAGAAGTGAGCAGTAACACAAGCCCTTCTGAAAATCTTGCATAGCCCTCATTCAAATCTCTGCTGCCTTGGCTCCGCTCTTCCTGTAAGCGCTCTGGTGAGATCAAAGCTAAAACAGAGAGCAGCTTCAGATTACACCCAAGCACTGTAACTCCAGGCTGACACTGGGGAGGGGAAGCAGAAGTGGAAACAATTTGGCTCTTCTCCTGTCCTTAAGCAATGCACTCCTACCATGTCTTTTGTGCTGGAGCCACCACATGGCTGCAGGGTTATTTGGAACATCTACCCGATCAACCCATCAACACAACATCTCTACGAACATGATTTCACTGCATGAAGTCAAATCGATTCACCTAGCAGGCATGTGATAGAACCGGCACCAAGGAGGGTGGTAAAACAGGGCGATAAGAGTATGCACACCCATGAACAGTGAAGACAACTTTGTACATTTAATTTCACACAAACCTCAAATCAGACATGCTCAATCCAGTTTCATAAATGTTTGTATAGTCCAGTATCAATTTATGCTAAAACAATAAACTGATCAGCAACTGTACTGGAGCAAAATTTTGTAACACTGAAGCCTGAAGCAGATTTAATTACATCAACATTTTTAAATTTAGTTCAGCAGTTCAAATTAACTCCAGACAAGACTTAAGATAAGGAAACTCAGGCTATAGGAAGAAAGGGTAATTTTCCATTAAGTGTTAAGCTGGTTGTTACTGAAGAAAAAAAGGCAAGCGTACATGGTTGGGTGAAGTGTAATTACTTTTTGCCACAAGATCAAACAACTATAAAAGAGAACCTACAAAATTTAACAATCCACAGTAAGTTCATGCATGATTTAAGGTAGATTTCTCTAAAGGATTTCATAAGTAACTTTTTCATGTTGTTACTGGGAAAACTTAGGGAAAATTATAGCTTCCTTCACAACAAACTGAGGTTTGGTTAGAACAGTCCCAAAAATCTGCCCCAGATGGTCCAAGAGCTACCAGTTCTTAGCAATTACCACATTGCAAAACACGCTGTACTTCTAAAGTCCTCTTTATGCTCACATAAGGAAATTTTAAAATCTCTAAAGTGATTTTTTTCTCTGTGCTGGAAATAGTGGGTAGGGATGTAGTTATTTTTTGGGGGGGGTAACCCAAACCAATGGATATGTCAATACTACAAAGTTCAGATTACTTGTCCCTATCCCTGTTAGTCTTTGCTCTAAAAATGTTTAAGATCTAAAGAGATAAAGTTTGCTTCATGATGAAACTTGGCTTTCAGCACCGATGATCTGTTTCCAAGGGAATAAAGTTTCAGCAGCCTTCAGAACAAACAAAATCCTTTGGCTTTACTTGTGTTACAGAAGAGAAGAAGAAGATAGCAGCTTGGCAATTTTCTGTATACAAATAACTCCAATTGCCCAGGGGAATGTCACCAAGATGCAGCCATCCTGTTTGTTAACATCTAGAGTCCCTGGTGTCAGTTTTAGTTTCAAGCAGAGTTCTCTAAATTCTTCACCCTTTCAAGGCAAGCAAATTGCACTGTCCATAGTCCAACTTTCAGATGACTTCAGGGCTTTTCACAAAGTTTCCTAACCTCTTCAGTGGATACAGATGATAGCAGGACATACTCTGCAGTGGCTATTTCCCTGTGTAGCCCCTCGGTTCTTTAATGATGCCCAGAAGCAGGAGATGTTTAAAAATAAATTTTAAAAATGGAACTCGCAGCTTGCATGTATTTGCGTTTTGGGATAGAACTTAATGGGTGAACAATGTCATCTAAAGACAAAGTTTTAGCATTTCAATCTTAAGCATTTGATCTTGATGTAGGTACAATCCCTACTCATCACATGCTATGGTCACAGCACTAGGGGATCGTGACCTGATGCCCTAGAGAGTGAAGCTGGCAAAGCAGAAAGCCTTTAGCAAACCCTTGTTTATGCTATTACGTGAGCTAAAGGCTTTAGAATCAGCTCACAAAAGGCTAGCATGCATGGGTTCTGGCAGTCCTGTTAGGTCAGGGCTGAAGTGCAGTGAAGAACAGAGCCGTGTGGCTCCAACCCCACCTGCAGCCAACAGAAACAGCCTGTTCTTCAGCTACCACTGAGCAGCTGTCAAACCACTCAACTGCAGAATGGTGCCTTCCGTACTCAGCTCCTTGGTGTATCACCTTTTAGCTGTTGGGGAACTATGAATTTAGATTTAAGGTACAAAGCAGGTCAAAAAGGGAAAAAAAAACAAACAAACAAACCACAACAAAAAAAAAAGGAAGTTCCCAAGCCACTGATGGGAGGGTTGCTAGTTTAAATGAAAGAGGCAATGGGCAGTACAGCATTTGATCCTTCAGCCTCCTGGGTATGCATAAAGAAGGATGTGAATCTCTCTCACGTGTATTTGTGCATGTATATACAACCACGCTCGTGCAAGTGTCAAGTCAGTCAGGATATCTGAATTCATCTTCCTGCCAGAGATACTGCTATACAATGCGCCGCACAATTTGAGGGCTAAACCCAAAGCCCTATTTTGCATCCCTGCCGCACATGACAGTTGTTAGGAAGATATTTTCCAGATAGCAACATGGTGGAAAAGCAGACTGTGCTTTTGGGAAAATTATTGCGTCAAGACACATCATAAATCTCTATAGCTGAGGTACTGGGAGGTGTAAACTGCATTTTTGCATCCTCCCTAACAGATACTCTTTGTAGGCAAAGTTGAGTGTGGAAGGTGAAGGTACAGGCCTCTTTTTCATAAGTAACAGGAATTGGAAGTAACTGACTTAATGTGTCTTTCCTAAGACAATCTTTACCAAATATGTAAAGATTGGTGCATTGCACATTCTTTCACTGACCAGATCACAATCAATCCCTCTAACAGACTAGACAGACTCCTCCCTGCCAAGGAGTAACCCCTTCCAGGTATTCATCCTGAACAGTGCACAAGGATCCCAAGTACATGATAAGCACAAAGCAAATCTAATTAGTCTTTAATCACAAAGTACTCATAGTACTCCTTCCAACTGGAATATACAGAAAGCAAGGTTCAGCTTTGATTGGTTTAGTTGCTAATAAACTTGTCTTAGAAACAGCAGTTATTGAAATAACCCTAGAATTTTTTTTAGCTAATGTCTGTTCTCTCCTGACAAGTTTTTACCGGAAGGAAGAGCATGGGCTGTATACTTTCTTAGTGCAATCATCCCCATGTAGAAAGGCTCAGCAGCCGCTCATAGGAAGCATTGTAAGAGGTATATACCAGGCAGCAAGGAAACCAGGCATTGCTTACCTAATCCTCTGTTGCTCAGTCCATTTCCAAGCCTCTGGACGTAACCTTTTCAAAGAGTAGAGAGACAGGATTTCTGCACAGTTAACTGATCACCTAATAGCAATGCAGCATGGATCTGGCACCAAAACAGACCTGTGCTTCATTTTTATCACTTCCCTTGATCAGAGAATTTTCTGAATTCAATGTCATTCTTATTGGAAAAAAAAAAAAAAGAGCTTGAGGGAATGCAATGAAGGTGATCATAAAAATAAAAATCTTCCATCTGTGCAACTAAGCCAGAGCATCAGGAAAGTAGAAGTCATGTTTGAAGCTCAACATTCATTCCATCTTCACCAGATTTCAAAATTATACAGGTAGCCCATGAGTTACAGACAGTATATTTAATAGCTCTAAAGTATACTCCTGAAGTTGTTTAGAGACCTAAAATGAACTTTTCCAGAAAGCCTGAGGATGCTAAAGGTAGAGATACCTGCAGTTGCTTTGAAACTCAGCCCTCTCACTTACATGCTTAACTTGAGGAGATTCAGGTTTGAGAAAATCCAATTTACCACTGAGCTAGAATTCCAGATTAGATGTCCATTATATAACCGTTGTGTGATCAGGAAAGAATGGGCACCTAGTTTCCTATCTATTTGTATTTTAGTGCTGATTACCCAACTGGACCACATAGTACAATACTGTTTTCATTAGAAGTCATCCAGTCTCCTTCCCATGCGATCACTAAGCCATGCATGTTAATGAAAGCTGTAGCAGCTTAGTACCTCAGAGACCTTTATCTATCTCAAATTCAGTATCTGATGGTTTGGAGACACAAACTATTGGAGAAGGTGGGCAAGAGACACAGAATCAGTTTTACTTCATTCAAATAACAGGCTGAAAACAATCAGAGACATCTCTGCATGAGACAAGTTGCAGTTGCTTTATGACAGCAGGCAGATACGCATGTTGTTAGGAAGAGAAAGTCAAAAAGGAGTAGGAAGTAAAACACAGAACCAGTGAAACACTAAGGAACTCCGGGAGGTTACCTAGTCCTAATTTCCACCCAGAGCAGGGCCTTGCCAACACCGGATAAGGTCAGCTGTGGCTTTGACCAGCTGAGCCATGAAAGCCTTGAAAGGTGAAATTTCTACAGCCTTGCTGGGCAACTTGATATAGTGCTGCACTACCCTCCTGGTGCCAAACTTAATCTCTCAATCTGAATCTCCCCAGGTGCAGTTTGTGGCCATTCCCCCATGTTTTATCATCTGCCACTGTTAAGAAGGGTTTGGCTTCATTACTGCCAACTCTTTCAAGTAGCCATAGACTATCAGATCAACCCCATAGCCTCTTTTCTTTGCCAGCCTAAACCAGTTCAGCTCTCTCAGCCTCTTTTCATGGGTCATATACTCCTGAACAAAATGACCTTGGCAGGTATCTGGTAGACCATCTCCAAAAAACTCTCTCCCTGATGATTCTCTTTTCTAATAGTTTAAAAAGAAATTAAAAAAAAACAAAACAAAGCAAACAAAACAAAAACCCAAACCAAACCACAACAAAACTCCCAAACAAACAAACACCAAACAACTCAAAAAACACCAAACCCCAAATTATTTTCTTAGTTTCAATCCCTCCTATTTTCACATATGGAAGGGGAAAAAAAAAAAAACAAACAAACATAATCAAACAACAAAAAAAAGGCTCTTACTAGTGCCACAAAGATGCACCCATGCACCAGAGTCGAAACTTTTGCTACATATTCTCAACAGCTCTCGTGTAGTGTGAGCAGGTGGTGAGAAGGAAGCAGAGTAAGAGAGAAGAGGATTATTTTGGGAAGGAAGCAATAACTGTTACTATGCTGTCAAGCATATGAATGGTGCAAATCTGAATCATGCTTTTACTGTCTGAATGGTTAATTCCAACATACTATTATAAACACCGATCCTTTACAAAGGATGTAATCTCTCCAACAGAAAAAAACCCACCTGTTAGGGAAAAGAGCAGGATCTGAAGAGAAATGGAGGCAATGCAGAGATGGATCAGCTTGAATTTTCATTGTATCTCTTCCTATAAATTTAGATGCTGGTCTCCAGGGCCTAGATCACACTTCATAACAGAATTAGCTCATTGAAAGAAGGAGGAATGACGCTGTCAAGCTGAAGTTAGAGAGAAATTACAGCCACATTTTTAGCTTCTCTGAATGGAAGCACCTCTGAATGAATGCTGCCAAGATGAAATTGTAGAAAGTAAATGACATATTTAGAGTGTGCCTATTCACTTGCAGAGAAATATTAATACAACGATACAAATTACGTACTGAGGACGTTTCATGGCCTATATTTAATGGCTGCCTTGCTGACACAACTCTGTGCACAGCGTAACCTTCCAGATAGGAATTAAGAATTTCAACATTAGGAACAACCTCTCCTCTGACTGCAGGCAGAGGGCAAGTTCCTAAACTAGCAGTAGATGGTGTGAGTCCTCTAGAGTTACAGTTTCTAAATGATCTTATTGCTTTTAATCTTGTGTTTTATCTCCGTGTTGGCCCCTCTGGCTCTCATTTGAGGTGACCACTGTGGTTTCTGCCTTCACAGAAGGGATGGTTCAGCTGCTCTTCTAGCAACTGCTGAGCCATCACAAATTATAGCCTACTGTACTGAAGTATGTGGAAATTGGTGTCTATCTTAGTACGTGGGACTGTAAACCATGGTGGTTCAGCAGCTGCCTCATGAACAGCTGAGCCAACCCTGCAGTGATTGTAAAAATGAGAGACGGCAGGAATGACTACAGCAGCCCTTGGGTAATGCACACTTGACTTAATGTTGACCTTTGGGGAGTTACACATCTCTTGCTTCAACTTCTCAGCCATAACATGGGTAGTTTCTCTCCCACACACTTACTAGGAATGGTGCTACAAGGATGTGTGCATAATGCTATAAAGAATGCTGCAAAACTTTGCAGAACAGGTACCACTGTTGATTACGTAGAGCCCCTGAAAAACAGGCAACGTTCCAGTTGCTCCATTAACAAAAAGATGGACCTTGTAGGATACTCTTCATGTTTCATACCAAGTGTAACTGTAGTGCTACAGATGAAAAAAAGTTACATCATCTGATTCACTCTTTTTAAAAAAAAAATTAAAAAAAATTCACAAGAGACGTACCAAGCTTAGTTGGGAAAAAAGCAAATGGCAGCACTAATGCCTTAACCTTCACTCTAGAGCCAGCACTAAGGAGCTCTTCTGCAACCAGTGATTTCAGATCCTATCACAAGATGCAAGCATACTGTTGCCATGTTATGCACATGCCTCCCTATGACAAGCTAGATACTCTTAGCAGCTCTGCATAGCGATTTCTCTGCTAGATATTTTAGCTGCCTTTGCTGCGCTTTTGAGCTTTTGGTGTCCATTCCAAAGCTATTTTAGTCCAGTTGTTATCTGTACTGCTGGGCATACGTTCTGGCTGCCACCACTCATTACTTTCTCTTTATAGAGATGTTCAGTGGTTTCCTTCATTGGTTTGTCCTCTGGCCCATGATCTTGACACAAAGCTATTCGCACTGCTTGCTATCAACCCACTATTTTCCATTAGCAGGAATTCTATAATCACAATAAGAGACATTTCTAACCAAGATGTGATAACAAGGGAACTATCCAGAGCGCCACAATCACAGATTGTATACAACCACTTACCCACATCCTTCCTCACTGTATGGACATGGCTCAATTTTTCTCTGGCCTGTGTCTTTTCTCCTTCCACTCCCCACTGCCTGGCACCCTCCTTTAGCTACACACTTTGTCATGTCTATATTCACTACAGTCTCAGCTCTCGCACAGAGAGGACCATGTGGATCTGAGTTTCTCCTGTACTTCTAATATATTCTTATCATGTATACATCAAGCAGCATGCTACAAGATGCCACATACATCTAAAATCATGGCAAAATACCCAGTAAAGCATATACCCAAATATCACAGTCAACCCTTCTGTATGGCAATTCAAGAGAAAACAGAAGGTTAAAAGGTTACATTTAACAACAACACTGGGATTTCCAGCTATTGAGATGCTCAGTGACATCTAGAAATTATTCTACTTTTTTTTTTGCACATGGCATAGAAAAAGAAGGCATTTTTCCTAGCTTGCAAAGCTGCAAAATCCATTTGTTGCCTAGTGCAGACTGGTTGCAATAGGATTCTTCATTCATTTCACTACCCACACACCTGGAGTAAGTACTTGGCCTAGAAGACTGTATAAACATGTTTAATACTGGTTTTAGTTACAAACAAGAAAGAAAACTTGTTCATATGGCAAAACAAGATGATCATTTAGAGCTGTGCTTGAAACACCATGTACAAATCCAACAGGAGCTCTGTTTGTGTCACTCATCCCCAAGTATTTTACAGTTTTCTGTCCTAAATCCCTGACCTTCCCTTTTTCTTTTCAGGCTTTTAATCCAACAATCAAACAAATCCAAAAAAATACCCTCAAATAAGGAAGAGTTAAGTAGTGCTACTGGCAAATACAAATAAGTAAGTACTACAGTAGCAATGTGTTAATTAACTATCTAAAAGAGTGGGATTTTAATTACTTGTGTGCAATAGGCACACAGAATAGATTTCTTTGGCACAAAAAACAGCTGAGCCTGTGAAATGAAAAATACTTTACCGGCTCTTCACATTTGATAAGTGTTATCAAGCCTGCTCTTCTATTTAGAGATGCATGGTATTTTTTTCCTCATAGCTCACTCTCTCCCAGAGAGAGTGTTTTGTGGTGTTTTTTGTTTTTGTTTTGTTTTTTGTTTTTTTAACAGCTAAACTATGGAAGAATTGCTCCTAGATCCTATCAGCCTATGCTGAGGAAAGGTTCTCACACTGGGAGGGAATAGAAAGAAGAGTTCACTTGTGCATGGTTGCTGTCTCCCTTCCCTCTTCCCTTCTTTTGGAAAGGGCTGGAATGATGCTTTTTATGCAACCATGGGTAAGGTGGCATAAAAAGGGGAAACTGGGCCAAATCTGGATTGGGGAAACTACTGCAACAGAGCTTTTGTCTGTCATTTTTAATACCTGCCTTCTGTTTTGCTTTCTCTGGATTTCAACATGTATAATTATAGCCAACAGCAGCAGGCAGTTGGTTGGTTCTTTTAGGAACTGCACCCTGAAGTGGCATGAGGTAAGTTAGAGAAAAACCTGTTATCCAGTACTTGTTATGAAAATACGAGGCAAAGGAAATTCCAAAGAGACTGAAGGTGAGGTAAAACATAACCTAACAGTTCTAAGAAACAGCGGGAATCACTTACAGCTACCTGCAAAAGCTGCATTCCAGTCGACCTGCATTCAGCAGCCCTCCGTTGTAAAACCCACGGCTGCCTAGTAATCTTACAAACAGCTACAAACCTTCTTGGGTACAGCAAAAGACCAGCTTCTCTCTGTTATCCCATAATAACCTCACTGATGTTCAGATAAATCCTCAAAGTCATTTTTGGAGGCATTTAGGAACAATTCGTGGTCACGTGACCTCCATCACCACCACGTAGCTGCGATGTTACCCACCCTCAGCAGGCTCCTTGGCAGGGGGGCTGCTGGAGAAGCAGTGCCCCCTGATACAGCTATGAAGTAAAATCACTTTCTCACAGCCCAGATCTCCACTTACCCAGTTTGGCGGCCCCCTCTGGTGGGTATTCTGGGAACTGGCCCTCGGAGGGGACGCTCACAGTCCGGCGAAGGCATCGCCCTTTGGTAGCATCCGGTGGCGGGTCCTGGACCCCATCGATAGGCACCTACATAAAAAGGATACCAACATCTGTTAGTCTGCCGCTGGGCCATGTTGTTAATGTGCCATTTGGATAAGAACTTCATTTTCTACTCATCCAGAGGTAACAAGTCACAACACCTCCCACACATCTAACTAACAAGGCAGTCCTGCTTTCTGAAACTGCCTCTCCAGTGCCAGAGCCCTTGCTATCCAGCCTTGCCCACTTCCATGCTGGAAAAGTCAGGCAGAGGCTGCTGGTCAGCTGGCTACATGTGAAACTCTTGAGATTACAAAAGCATTTTTGCAGTCTCAGCACATTTGGTGACCAGCTACAGCATGTCAGAAAAAAACGGACATTCTGCTGGTCATACTGGGCACTCGGAGAAAGGGTGTATCTTCTACATTTAAGACAAGCTCAACCTAAAAGTGGGACCTCAGAAGGCTCTAAGGAAGGCTCAGGTTACTCACTATTGCATAGTAATAAAATTCTGTATGTTCATTCTCTTTAAGAATACTGAATGTATAAAGATCCTTGTTTTCATCTGAAATTTTGACAGAACTGGACTGCTCAGAGTTTGATCCGCCCCTACCCTTCTATTTAAACACCAGCCTGGGCAGCTACATTTTGCTAGAGAGGTGCTTCTACGGGAGAAAAAAAAAAAAAAAAAGAAAAGAAAAGAAAAAAAAAAACAAAAAAAGGACAAAAACTTCAGAGGGGCAATCTGCATTGCCCCAGCAGCTGGTCTTAGCCCAATAAAAACATTCAATAGGAAGACATTTCCTTCACCAGGAGGAAAAACTTCCTTCACTTTACCTTTCTGAAGAAGATACACATTGTTCTGAAGAGATTCAAAAGACAGCAACAATCCTTTGAGCTAGTGAAAGACTGGACACCAAAGATGGAGACTGCATGGGAAGATCCTCTCTTCACAACCAAGACAAACAAGCTCCGGAACCTTGGTAACCATGGTGGCCATGGTTTCCAGGACTGAACTCACCACCAAGGGAGGCCGGTGGGGCCAGTACTACCTTACACAGTATTTCTGAGCCCCGTGTGCTCCCAAAGAACTGACACACGCTGGGATGGAGGTGGGATGTGATGGTTGATTAATAAGTCTAGACAGTGCTTCCATGTCTCAACAAGAGGAAAACATGGTCAGGGATCTGGGAATTCCCTGAGACCCATGGTTGGTTCAAGCTGCTTGTCTAAGGAAACCATGACCTGCTTCCCTCTGGCCTGCCTCATAATCATGGTTATGACCACGTCTTTTTCAGGGGTTTGCATGCTCAGATACTACATTTATCTCAGTGTTGGTGAATTACCGGATTTGCCATCATTTTAACCCCGATAATTGTGCTACTGAGCTACTGCATTCCTTCTAGTAACTGATTTGTCCTTCTGATCTGCATTTTGTTACTACAAATTAATGACTTAGAGATAAATTATTTATCCCTACAGCTATTGGTCTGGTGCCTGTTGCTGTATCTGGAACCTGCAACTTGGTGGGGCCGTCTTAAGCCTTTATATTCAACAGCTGGAAGAAACCCTGGGGATGAGGGACAAATGCAGCATCCACGGGCTGGGAGCTCCTCAGTGCCCAAAATATCTCAGTGCACTTTTGATGAGGCAATATAACTGCCATACATCCAATATGGCAATTTATTTTCACATAGCTACGTGAAAACCATCTTACAGCTAGAAAAAAAAAATTTAGAAACTCTTGGCATATTTACTGTGCTGCTTATCCTTTCATATCTTCAATCATCTCTGAAAACTGAGTATTAATAGCTAACAAAAAGATATTATTCATTTGTACTGATGGTTGTAAAAGATTTACCAGATACAGCACTATTTTAGAAACAGGCTGCACTACAGTGGCTCTCACAAACTAGTTCTGGCATTTCCTGACTTTTAAGCACTTAGCAGTCTCTTAAGGTCATGTTTTTAATGCTATTTATTACTCTGCTAGTCTATTTGTCTCCTTCAAACAGCACTCATTTTTCAAAACAAGTTCTCAAATCCTTAGTGGTTGTTCTGTTAAGGCTACTTTCTTTGCTGGTGGGTTTTACAGCAGCTCCTTTTGATCTCCATGCGAGAGCGCATTAGGAAGCTAAGAAGAGACTAATTTGGTTAGTTTATGTCTCATTCATTCAATCTAGTTCACATATTAGATTTTCAGTTTTCATCTGGAGGCTCCATTTAGCCTTATTCTCTTCTAAACCCTTGTCTGCTCCACTGCCTCTCCCGATTTTCTTCAGAGCATTTTTTGGTGGGATGCTCTAAGTGCCTTATTTCCAGAGCAGCTCTTACAAGTCACAGCTGCTTCAGCACACCTTAAAAGTATCAAGCTACCACCCCGGGATCTTCCTTTCTCGGTGAACTTGTTGCACCTACACCTACTTGCTCACTCTATACCAACCACAACTCCTGTGGGGTAGATTTCTCCACTATTCAATATTTTAAACTGAGGAATTAATATAATCCTTTTTCTTTCAAGTATAAATCTTCAGTATCTTCAAGTATAAATCTTCAGAGTGTGAAGATCAGACATGTAATGACAGAACTATTCTTTTAATCTGCTGACACACACAAAAAAAAGCACTACTGCCACCCTGATAACAGCAAATACAAGAGCAGCAATGACAGTCAAGAGGACACTATGGATGCAAGGATGCAATGACTTGCTGCTGAGGGTGAGGAAGACAATAGGGATCAAGGCCATGCTGCCCTTTGTGTCCTTGGGAAAAGCAAACAGGCTGCAGCACACCAGAGTTGGTGTCAAAAACAAATCTAATTCTGCATACCAGAGATAGGATTTATCTTCAAAGAGGAACGGAGCCATTAACAGGAAGACTGTCTGAGAACACAGGTCCTAATTCTGGGTCACTCAGCCTTTTGTACTTAACATTTGCTCAGACTAGGAAAACATGGTTAGGCTGCACACTAAAAAAAAGGTTCATCAGTGTAGCTACATTTGTCTAGTGTAGTACAGTCTACACCAGGAAAAAAAACAAAACAAAACAAAACACCAAAACCCCCTGCTTTTTTTCTTAAGAGTATTTAGAGTGGCTTGAGAAAAACAGGACACTGTTTAATTCACTCAGTAATTCTGTTTAAGGAACAACATTTCAATGCTTATCATTGATCTACACCACAGAATATACAAAAATCCCACAATTTCTTGGAGATTAAAGCATCAAAGTAGCTAAAAAAGGTTCCCCCCTTAAGTCTGACATAAAAGTGATGAGTTATTTTAACTTAATGCTCCTCCAAAACCAGAGTCTCAGTCGGTATTGACAAAAAAAACCCACCTAACTCCAGGACTTCAGAACCAGTATCTCTTGCTTAATATAAGATCAGCCTGCTCTTAAAAACACAGCTTCACGAACATCCAAAGTGAGCTCGGTGAGCAGCTACGCAACTGTTGGGGCTGGACATGTTTTCAAACTGGCGTATCAACTGCTCTGTGGCAGGTTGAGCAGATTCACAAATTGGGTGGCACTGAAACACAAGCAATTGCACAACTAAATCCCACATAAACACCAAGCCAGACATCTGCCATCTTCCTGACCCTTTTCCAGCCTCTGGCACTCCAGCAAGCAGTTCAGCAAAGGATCAAAGAGAACAAAAAGTCTTATAGAGTCAGGATTTTAACAGCAATTTAGGCTTTTGGCCCCCTCCACCCCAGTCCAGCTTTCTTACCCTATTCTTTGCCCTGCTAAGGCTTCACCAACTTGGGAATTGTCCAACCCTGAGCTGATGTGTTGAAGCTGCTGGTTCAGGGCTGGACTCTCAGCAGCTTAACTCTGGGACAAGAAGGTATGTAGGGACAGTCCAAATGTTGCTATTTCCGTCAATCTTGACAATTTTGATCACAGTCCACATTTCACTGGCAAATTTCGCAGTTTAATGAGGATGGATTCAGAGCTTGGACTCTAAACTCTTGAATAGCATCAGAGATCACCTGCCACTGAAAACACTTTTTAACTATAAATAGCCTATATTTAGCATTTCTAGTAGTCTGGTGATGAAGAGATTTCAGAAGAAACAGGAGTAAGAGCTTTAACAAGCATTTAATGCCTCTTAAAGGCAAACTGAGATAGGGCTTTTTTCAAACAATGAAGTAAAGAGAAAAAAAATTTTCTTCACTGCAGGTAGATTTTTCAAGATTAGACTGGTTCAAGGGAAAAGCCTGAGAACTTGCAACTTTTCCTGAACTAATTGTGTCAACAAAACAGTTAAATAATTCCTTTTAATTTGTAACTTCATCCAGAAAGTTGTAAGCTGGCTACAGTTTTGACATAGATATCCACTTTAAAAATGTTGACAGTGCAACATTTCTTTAGGCTTTTGAAAAATAAATAATTAAATTCACTTGGGAATTGAAGCAAATCTTTTCTTACAACTGAGTTCAGCTTTGACAACCTCCTGTTTACAGGTAAAACACATTTGCTGTAAGATACCAATGTGACAAGTCTTTTGAGAATGGTGTGTCTGAAGAACCTCCCATGAGGCCCCATGCACCAGTGTTTGCTCTTGCTCTTTTCTCTTGGGATCACTGAAGTCACTCCACTTCTGGTGTCTGTCACAGGAGATGTGAGAGAAGGAAAATATATCAGAGATGTCCTGCTGCTGGCCTCTGTCATCAGCACTGGTAAGTAGTAGAACTTAGCACAGTGAATGCTGTTCTTTACTATCCTTTGCCCTTGATTAAAACCACCTCTAAATCCAAAAAGAAAGTTTAAGGTTTTGGGTGCAGGAAGGAAAAGGACAAGTCTAACACAGTGAGAAGTATTGCTCATCGTCATTTCTAACTGAACAGAAAATTAAAAGATTCTGCAGGACAGCAGCCAAGTTGCAAACAAAGACAACTAAAAAGCAGCCGCAAACCAGATGCAGGTATTTGTCACATCCCTCATGAAAGTGCTGTGCAATGGATTATCTGAAACTGCTCTTCAGAAGCACTTAACTCATCCCTTTCCCTGTTTAAATGGCACTGATTTTTCTGAAAGATTTCCTGTGCTCTCACAGCCTTCACCCTTTAGGAAAGGTTTCATGTACAATGAAAATATCTACACCTTTCCGACTGTGGGCATCTGTCTTCCTCATAGAAAAGGTACCTGATTTTTAAGTGAATCAATCTAGACCTGTTCTCCTAGTCTTGGAAGATGCTGCTAGGTATTACCACTCCATGAGGTGTTGTAGCAATTGCACATCTCCTGTCACTCATGGCTCCTTATTTGCCAAGTTGTCTCTCAGGACCCTACAGGGATTCAGTTAATTTCTAACTTTTTCTGGCATCAATCTCTTCCCTTCATTAATCATCTTCATTCTTCAGTCTCACCTATTTCCATTTTATAAAGTTGACAGGGTGCAGAGTAATTAATATTTTTTCTACGCTGCACAAGGTGCTACCACCAGACTATTTTTGTCTAAGTAACTACAGATATTTTTGGATCAAGTGGTACCTTGAAATTTCTTGCATTTCCAACCTACTCTTGTGCTTGCACAGCACAAAAATCTCTCTTGCACATACTCTATCCAAACTGCCCTGACAAAAAAAATCCAAAGTGCAGGGATGTTATAAGAAAGGGGGTTTCTTATTACCCTGTTTATTTCTGAACTGTTCCCTCGGTCTTAAAAATCTTTCCAATCATAGTGCTTTATTTTAACAGCATTATCTGAAAGAAACCAAACTTAGCACTATAACTGAAACAATTAGGACATCTTTCATTTGCCTCTTTGCATTTTGTATGTTTTCCTACTTTTTGGCATTGACATACAGACTTGCCTAATGATTTTACGAAGTATTATAAACATCAAACATTTCTGTTCCCTTTCAATCTCACACGGCCTAAGCCTATTGGATTTTAATTTCATGAAGTAACAAAGCAGATGTGGAGACTAAAATGAGATGCTTCAGACTTATAGCTTTCAAATGTCACCAGCCTTGTGATGATGCAAGTGTTCCCTCTCAGCTGCAAGGGCACCCTGCTTTAACATCTCTTCATTCTTCCCCCACACCCATCCCCTACTTATGGGTATCATTCTGTCACTCACATTGTTTCTAAGATCCTCTTCAGTAGTCCAAAGAAATTCTAATCTACCCACTCTATCAGCAATTTCCATGTTCAGGGCAGGAACCTCTCCATCCTCAGCTCCTCTTACCTATCACCTCATTTCAGGTTAACAAAACACCTCCTCCAGAGTCACCTTTCCAATAATTTTACTCTAAACATTATCTCAACTTTTCTTCTTTAAGGAACCTCCCTCTTCCTCATTTACCTGGGCTTTTGCTTAGGCTCCCTGTACATGTGGTCTCACCCATGAGCTTTTTTTAAATTCCCCTCCTACATACTTTTCAGTTATTACGCTCTTCCCCAGCATCTCTCCCCACTGTTGCCTCAGGCATTTGTTCAGTCTCTCTTCTAGATCACATTTCATAGAGCCTCTTTCAACTTAGAATGACTTTGCCAGTCGCCTCCCCCTCCCTTTCTCGGTGTATTGCTCTCAACTGGCAGCTCCTCCGTACGTTCTGCATTTCTGTAAGGGACCATATGCACACTGCCATGTGTACAGACTCAGAAGTTAGATTAAAACAACCTTTTATTTTCCTACAGAGTACTTGTGACTCCGCAAGAAGCAACCCTTTTTCCTTTCACTTACAGTAGTCCAAATTACATGAAAATCAGAATGGAAAAATCTCTGACTCCAGCTACTAGTTTCTGAACAAATGACATTATCAGCATGTGGAGTCACACCTGCACCAAAGGCATGTCTGCTTGGCCTGTCTGCATGCAGCATTTCCCAAACCAAGCTACTTCTCATGGTGACTGTGTGGGCAGGCTCCTTTGAAAGCAGGCTGCAAAGATTTACTCTACTCCTTGACTTTTGGGGGCTAGCTGCTGTACTTAAAACCCAGGTTCTGTATAGTCTGATACTGAATTTCTCCAGCTTCTGACAAAAAATAGTGTATTTAAACATACGATATGATGACTTAATACACCAGTGATGCATCAGACTTGCCTATGTACTCCTTGACATCTAAGCAAAAGACTCATTTTACTCCCAGCAAAATGCTTTTAACTCTGTGGTAGGAGAAATTAAGAACTGGTAAGCACATGATTACCACCTTCGGATAATTATTTGTAATACGAGGCAGTGTTGTTTTCAATTACATTTCTTTAATGAGATGCATCCTTTTAGCCCAGGTCTGCTGGTACAGTCCAGTTTTAGGAGTAATACTCACATGTCCTTAAGTTTCCTCACTATATATATTAATTCTGTAGGTGACAGTCCTGTCAGACTAGACAATTACACAGTAACCTAACACCATGGTTCAGGCATTCCATTTTCCCTGCATTTGTTCACCTCTCCTACTCGTTAGCATTGATATTGTTCCCTTCTAATGACTCAAGTCCTTCGCTAAATCATTTCCTCCGGCTGTCGCTATGCCAGGAAATATCTCAGCCCTTGTAAATAAACCTTATCACCGCAAAAGTAGAATAATATTTAGTGCTACAGCAGAACCATGTCTCCTACTCTCAGCCTGTACGTGGCCGTACACAGAAGTTTCAAAAATAATGAAAAAACCCAACCAAACAAACAAAAAAGTCATCTCCAAATGTAGAAAACCATGGTATTAGACTCAAATTCATAGGCATTTATATGGAATAAAAATCTGGTTTTGTGATCTGAAAACATTCCTATTTTACACTGCATCCTAAAGTATTTATTTTTAAAGAGGGCAAAACTGCAGCAGATTAATTAAACAAACAAACCCAGGAGCATTATCAAATGCTTCAAAGCTCATGTATTCCTGACGGTCTGTAGACATGAAATATCACAAGAAAAAAAAAACAACACAACAACATATGATGGCATAGTCTAGGAGAAGGGAATTACCAGCATTTGTTTATTCAGTATTTCAATCCACTAAAACATGCCTGTTTGTTAACCATATTGACATTACCTTCACAGCGAGGCACAAAGCCAACCCCTACATGCTATATATACACACACCCCCCCCCACAGTAATTTTATAATTAAAGCAGAGATGGTTGTAATAGCTTTCAGTATCCACGCCAAGGGGTACTCGATCTCTCTCACTGCATTTATTTAGCAAGAGAGGGGGTAAATGTCTGTCTCAAACAATTTCCCTTGTGCCTGTAGCAAGGATGACTGTACAGTGTGAAGACTGCACACACCTCTGACCAGCACTCCAATAAGGACACAAATAATCCCCTTTTTCCCTATTTTTATTACATTTTTACCTACCTTTAGGTGCTGAGATGGGGATGTTGGTTTATATAGCTGTGGTGGCTTTACCATTAAAAAAGCAGTAATGGTGTAGGAAGATGTAGTGGCAGACAAACTATAGAATGGTTTTGGTTGGAAGAAACCTTTCAGATCATTGAGTGCAACCCTTAACCCAGCACTGCCAGGTCACCACTAAACCATATCCCTCAGCACCACATCTCCACAGCTTTTAAACCACTCCTGGGATGGGGACTCCACCACTGCCCTGGGCAGACTGGAACAGGGATTCACAACCCTTTCAGGGAAGGCACAACTTGAGGCTGGTTCCTCTTGTCCTATCAAATGCAGGCTATAAAACTCCAGGAGGGAGTTTGGGATGCACACAAGTTGCTGTCACCTCTTCCATGCAGCTGGATTCTAACTGTGTGCACCATGTCACACATAACCAGAATAGCTTAGCTCCCCTTTTTCTCCCTTTCACACATTTCACTAGACTCGCGAAAAAAGTAACAGGGGCTGACAAAAGCTGGCTTCTCATTCTATCAATCAAGGCTGAAAGGTAAATCCTGAGTGGCCAACGTGAGTTTCTCTCACCTCTTTCTCCCTGTTGAGCAGCACCAGCTGGCTGTCCGTCAGGATGCAGTATTTCCTCTCCCATGTTGTTGTGTCAGTGTAGGGGGACTGGCCGCAGGACAGCCGATGTGTAGGTGGTCCTTTCACATCTGCGAACAGAAAACCGCGATGCCACGATCATTAGCGTGTGTCATTAACCAGCACGCGCCTTTGCTTCTGCTGTTCCACAGCAAGATGCGGAGCAAAACTGAGATCTTTGCCTGTTTCGGCACACTGCAAGACAAAATCCTAATCCCGGGAGGCACCCAAGTGGAACGCTATGTAATATACACTGTAAATATTTATTTATAGCATGACTTAGAAAAATGACAATGACTGAGATTAATATATATGTCTTTGTCACAAAGATTTAAATACAATCAAAAGAAATGACCAAGAGCTCTCATGAAAACAATCTTCCCTCCTGTCCCTTCTCAGAACCATGGCTAAAAGGGTTATGGTACTGAATGTACCCTAAATCTTAAACTACATTATTTGAGACTAAGGATACAGAGACACAGGAAGGGAGATGGGGATCTAGGAAGGTAGGCTTGAAGAAGGGAGAGAAAAATTCAAAGAGATGGGCATTTAATTGAGAAAGGCTTATTGGCATCTTTTGCTAGGGAAGCTATTTGATTAAATTGTGACAGATAGAGGAGTCCTTCCAGCATTTTCATTCAGCCACTGCCTCTATAGTGACAAAAATATCAAAGAAAAACCACCCAACCCCCCAAAAAAACTAAAATCCAACTTATTTGGCTCCCAGGGCTCATCTTTTATAATTTATTTTAATCAATTTCCCTTGTGTCTCTTATTCTTGAGCTACATCTCACATCACACCTCTTGCTACTGAAGAATTTCTCTGCAAGTCTGGAAAAGTGCACAAATGAGCGCTGCAGACAGACAGATAGGCAGGCAGATTTTGTGTCAACCCCAAAATCAGAGGAAGCTGTGGAGCAGCAAGGCATGCTGACAGTTCTGTGAGAAGACTGAGTACAGAGAAGGCCACCCTAGGAATTCAGGCATGCTGTCAGCTTGTAACAGCCTCTCTACAGGAGGCAGAAACACAATATGAATAACAGGAAAAAAAAAAGGGATGTATGCAACAGAGCCACAGGTAGCACTGTTTATAGAAATTTAAAATTAAGTCATCCATATATAAAGTTTGGAGATTAAGTTCTGGTTGCTTTGTAACATTAAGTTTCATTTTTATCTTGCAGTCTAGTTTTATGCAACTTCATTTGTATTGATCGCAGAGAACCAACATCCCAACAATGGCATTTATCAACCTGCTTGAGTGGGACCAGAGGAGGCCATGAAGATCATCAAGGGGCTGGAGCAGCTCCCTTATGAGGACAGGCCAAGAGAGCTGAGGTTGTTCAGCCTGGAGAAGAGATGGCTCTGGGGAGATGTTACTGTGGCCTTGCATTACTTAAAGGGGGCTAAAGGAAAGCTGGGGAGGGACTCTCTGTGTGGGAGCGTGGGGATAGGATGAGGGCTCATGGTTTTGAACTTAAAGAGGGGAGATTTTCTTTAGATATTAGGAAGAAATTTTGTACTGTGACAGTGGTGAGATTCTAGAAGAGGTTGCCCAGAGAAGTTGTGGATGCCCTATCACTGGATGTGTTCAAGACCAGGTTAGCTGGGACTTGGAACGGCCTAGTCTAGTAGGAGGTGTCCCAGCCCACGGCAGGGGGATTTGAACTAGAATGATCTTTAAGATCCCTTCCAACCCAAACATTTCTATGAGTCTATAATCTAAAAATGGGCCATTCTCAATGCATGTGCTGTGGGATTCCTGAAGTCTCTGGACTATCTCTAACGGGTCTAAAGTAGACACTGCAAACATCAATGCACTTGCTGCACAGGAGTTCAGGACCTCCTCCAACTACAAGAGGAGCCCATTAACCAAAATGAGTGTTCAAAACCGAAGTGTTCCATAACATTAAGTTCCTTGTAGCACATATATTAACCCAACGTCTGCACAGCGCTAAACAGATGCTTCTTGTAGCTTCTACCCAGCTTCACCACTAGAGGCCAGCGAATCCTCAAACACCCAGAACCTTCCCAGCCTTGCGCACAAGTCCAAACACAAGTGTTCTATTTTGAGTGATAAAGCCCTCCAACTGACTTCACTTCTTGCAGACCCCGTGTGCGCCAAATCCCATCTAACGATTAAAAAAGAGCTGCAACACCTTTATGCTCTTTTTTTCTTATACATAACAGCAAATTTGCCTCTGCGTTAACTTCTAGAGCTGGAGAATTAACCTGAAAAATGGTTTTCAGTGCCTGCTTCGACCTCATGTCGCATTAAAATTTTTGTGATCATTCAGGAGAATGCTTGAAACAGGCAATCTGATACCTTTAAGCAAGAAAAAGAGGACTGCATGGCTGCTCCAAATAATAAACAAACACACCTTTGCTCCCTTAATTTCAGGTGGAAAAATTCAGGGAAGAAGCTGGGATTCAGAATCATGGTCCATGCAGTTACCTCTCCTAACAAAGCTCAGTTTCCAATAGTGACAAGCAACGCTGCATGTCTTGAAATAGCCTAAAATTCTACTTAGGTGTAAGCACAATTAAGGGAAACCACCACAATCTCTGTAAAGCACGAGTCCATTTGTGCAAACTCCTGGAGTGCAACAGGCTCTCACACAAGCCGTTAACCCTTCAGGTAGACTTTTAACACAACTTCAGCTCACATTTATCATGGCCTCCAACCAAAAACCTAACCAGATGCAAAATAAGGCCCCAGCAGGAGCTGCAGTGGCCTTGGTTTCCCAAACAGCAGCACGTGAACCCTGCCACATGCCTAAAGATGACAAACCTATGAGCAACTGGTTAACAGAGGGAAGATGAGCAAGACAGATGAAGCCACGGGCTCCTACCACGAGTGTGCAACAGAAATGTGAAGATCAGAGCTCTGGGGATCTAGTCTATTGGGTAGTGAAAGCACATGACAAATAAACAAGGGAAAAACAGGATGAAGGCATGCCCCAGTCTGCTCATGTGGGTGGGCTAGCAGCAGGAGAGTGCCTCCAGCTGCTACGCCAAGCGATAACCAAGTACACTGCATTTTGAACTGCTGGTGGGCTTTCTCATGGCAAAAGAACAGCCTTCTGGACCATTAGATCCAACACAGAATCTACAGTCAAGACTCGCCCAGCCCCAAAAGACTTTTGCATTACAATTACTACTAATGACAGGCCTTGGCCTGCATCCAGCCGATCCATACGCTGCACAAAGGAATTAAATAACAGGACAACTTCTTCCATTGCAATAACAACTCCAGGACTTAACTGAGTCATCGGGTGCTGCAGGCCAGCCACAGCTCTGCTGCCAAATGGGCTGGCTATGTCAGAACAGCTTTCCCCAGGCTGCTGGCAGACTAACGTGCCATCTCTGTGTCTGGAGCTGTCAATCACTGCTAGAGCATACCGCAGCATTAATATTTTGTGTTTGTATTGGTATCCTTTTGAACACACGTCAGGACAGAGCCCTGCCACCCCTGCAGGCTGACCAAGCTCTCTCTTGAACGAAGAGGAGTACTTGCAAGCTGTTTTTCTGATGTATCAGATTCCACACCTTCAGCCCTCTCCCCGAGGCAGATGCTGCAAGCCCGACTTGCAAATCAAACAGATGCTAAATACACATTACAAGAAAACTCACTGCAACAAAGATCTCAGCATAGCTTTGATGCATTTGTCCCACCTATTTGAATTATTTCTCAACTAATTCTCCTGCATGGCTGACCTCTTTGGAGCCTCTCACAACAGCTGAAACTTGAAAACTTACCCTGAAGTGTGTTACCAGTTTAGACTGAAGACTGGGACTTGACACAGTATCATGTATACACTCAGTGGCTTCACAAACCCTGTTCTACTTTCCGGTACTCTTCATCATCAGTTTTCATTTTACATTCTTGGCTCCAGCAGCTCATATGAATGTAATAAAACCCACCGACCTCTTCCACTAATGCCTCATAAAACTAATTTACCACCTCTGTTCGAATCACTGTGGAAGTGAAGAGCAAAAACTCCCTGCATAACCAGGACCACTTATACTTTTGGGCAAGATCGAAAGTCAGGGGTGTCCTTTCTCACTGTGTGGCCACTACCTATCAGCTCAGAGAGGAAGGAAGGCTTCTGTTTTGAGAGGGTAACTCACTGACGCGTGCAATTTCCAGACAGAAGCTGGAGGTGAGATCAGGAAGGTGCCTCAGTATGCAAGTTCTCATGACAGATTTCTTTCTCCTGTCTGATGCAATCCTTTCCACTTTGCATCTTATAATGAGACATTCAAGAAAGCAGATCAGTTAGTCTACGAACAGGATTAAAGGTCATGCCTTATGTGCCTTCAAATGCTAATATCAGTTAAGTAACAGCTTGGAAAAAATCCCCTTCTTGGTACATCCTCCCTTGCTGAACTGAGAAGAGCATCACTGCTCGCCTGCCACATCTGACAGAGCTCAAGATTGGAAACTGTGTTGGTTTTCCTCAGGGCTCCAAAATGCCATTAGGCATGTTATAAATATCCACAAAGCTCCCTTTCTATCACCCAAATTTTAACTTGTACCTTATTATTTTTTTAGAACAGAGCTTATAAAAAAAAAAACAAAACCAAACAACACCCCCCCCCCAAAAAAAAAAAAACAGAACCAAGCAAAACAAAACACCGAACAAAAAGGGGAAAAAAAAGTTATGCTGTCACATAACACCAACAAAAAGAGTTGACTGGTGCAGGGAGAGGGAACAAGGCAAGAAGCAGCCAGTGACAAGTCGATCCCACAGAAAGGGCAAGCTATTTTACAAAATCTGACGGCAGTTTAGTCATATTTAGGGAGTAGTACCAGTGCTATCAGATGGCAACATTTCTCAATCTTCC
Organism: Chloroceryle amazona; assembly: GCA_027560015.1. Classification (NCBI taxonomy): domain Eukaryota; kingdom Metazoa; phylum Chordata; class Aves; order Coraciiformes; family Cerylidae; genus Chloroceryle; species Chloroceryle amazona. Next base: position 26,644 of record JANHFX010010499.1, read on the forward strand.
ACTGCAAGTATGGAACAATTATTTTTTTTTAATCTTTTTTTTAAGTCCAAATGCATTTACAGTGGAGAATACTTTCCAAAAAAAGCAGGCAATAGGCAGAATCAGAATATTACTTCCAAGAGACAAACCAGCGTCATTTAGACCCCAGCCAAAAAAGCAGCATCTTCTCTCCTCTTCAGAGCTAGTGAGAGGGCAGAACTAACAAAAATCAGGCCAACAAAACTACATTAAAGGTAAACTCTTGCCTTCAGTCTCTTTGCCAAAGAGCACTCCCTCCTTACCATCAATAAAAATTCAGAAACAAACCTCCATCCCGATGATGACAAGAGCACCCCTGGCATGCGTCAAAGCTCCTTTTTTGAGCCACACTCTTCTATTGGTGAAATCAAAGTCTTACTGAAGTACTTGCCAAATTTTTATCACTTTATTAGGGTCCACATTCTGTTCCTAGTATTTCCAACATGGAGCTGCCAAGCAGCTGAGTAACTAATGCAGTGGCCAAGTTTGTATACAGGAAGGATTTTTTTTTTTCCCCCCTAAAGAGAGATTAGTAGGAGTCCTAACAACTTTTGACAACAGGTCTACTTGCCTAATGTTAATGTTTCCATGGTTTTATGTACTTACCATAGAGACAAGACTCAAGAGAACTTTAGGTAAGTACTATTGTCTCAGAGCTTGTCAGAATCCCAGCCTACCCAGTTGTGCAGAAGCAGAAAGTTCTGTTTGAATAACCAGCATTCTAAACTTTTATGAAGCACCTGAACAGAAGCCGAAACAAGCCTTACTATTGACATGATGCTTCAAAAGACAAAGAGCAACTAAGAGCCCCTTGCTGAACTTACACTGTCTCTAAAAGCTGATGAAGCTCATGATTCAAAGGAAAGATATGTCAAAAAGGGAAATACACCGTGTCCCAACACGTTCCACTCCCTTAAACCTGCATCTTGGAATAAGACAGGATTTCCGCAAAAGAAGTCACTAATGAGAGTGAAAATAAACAGCAACAGCAGAGTTCTGGGATATGCAGCTGTGTGTTTATGCAACTATTTCAGACAGTTGTGTGATGCTCAGATGAAGATCTGCAGAACCTGGATTTAAAACAGAAGAGAATTCAAGCGCCACTGCCCTGAGAGAAGATACAGGCTTCGGAGCAACCCTGGCTCAGCTAAATGAGGAACAATCTCTCAATGTTTACACAGAGCAGATGACGACGGAGGTCACTTACTGAGGGTCCGGTAGGAAAAGCACAATCAAGACAACTTCCACTTTCTCTCATGCTGATATATATAGCTTTTGTTTACATTTCTTATTTCTCAAACCAGCTCCCAGCCATACACAACAGTTTCTGATCCAAGCAGGACTGCAGACAGACGACTGTCAGAAGCAACTGTTCAAAGAAAACCTATCATGATGTACAAATCCCCTGGGAGAAGGAGGGGACACCTATCCTCCAAGTTTGTATGGCCAGCCACGACAGTGCCCCAATGCAGAAAATAAAACACTTGTGACTAATTGAATAATAACATAAAGACAATTTATAGAATCATAGAACTGTTGTGGTTGGAAGAGACCGTTAAAATTATTTGAGTCCAACTGTTAACCCAGCAACTGACAGGTCACCACTAAACTGTGTCCCCATCTCCATGGCTTTGAAACCCCTCCAGGGATGGGGACTCCACTACTGCCCTGGGCAGCCTGGGACAGGCCTTACAGCCCTTCTGAGGAATAAATTTTTCCTCATATCAAACCTAAACCTCCCCTGGCACAACTTGAGACCATTTCCTCTTGCCCTATCAGCACATACTGTGTGTGCTAATGCAGAGACTCACATGTTACAGAGAAAACAAGATGCTCTTAGACTTAATTCTTCTCTGAATCACACCACACTTAATAGATATGACCAGTACACATTACGGAAATAAAACCATTAACCCCATCGTTTCATTTTGAATCACAACAATGACTGTAGGTTTTCTAGGAAGCTTCGTGTAGCTATTGTGAGACACAGCCTTGCTCACTCGCCCCTCTAAAAATCACTGTGTGGCACAGCTCCATTTCAGTTAAGAGGTACCTACATTTTCATGGTCAGCAGCAGCTCCCTCTGGCTAGGTGTTATTTTAAGTGTAGAAAGCGTGAGCAGATTCTCCGAGATGAGAGGCATGCTATTTATGTAGAATGTTATTACAGAGGCAAGTATCTAGTGTGAATTCTTTCTGTTATATTTAATCACTGCACTCCACAAACTTCATCATATGCGCAACGACTGGCCCTCGATTCTGCTGAATCTGGTTACTCTCCTTTGGCAGCTGCAGGCAGCAATAACCAAATTCTTGTACGGAAACCTAGTATCATGGGTAGGAGGCAAGGGAAGCTTAGTCAAACTGTCAGGTTTCAGAGATCTCAGAAGCTCTCACAACTGGTTACAGATAAAACACTACCTGGAAAATCTATTCTGCAGAGAATAAAGCCATAAAATGTTGAAGTAGGTGAAAATGGTACTTTGTGAAGCTGGCAGAAGCCATGACCAATGCCACAACTTTCTCAGCTTCCAAAATATCTGGCACTGTGATGCCAACTCTTCAAAAGATCTTCAGTTTTTCTAATATAGGCTGATCTTGCCAATCTAACCTATTAACTTTCCACTGCTCTTTTATTGAGTGATCAGGCATGGTCTAAAAACTGGTTTTCCATCATCCCAGTGGAGAACCTCATAAGCCACAGATTCACGTAAAAGCTGCTCAGTCAGGTGCAGTTTTCATGCCCTGTGCCCTCACAGAAATATCACCATGGCAATTTTTAATGCTTACTGTGTGTGCTTTCATTTCCCTACCATCAGTTGGCCAACTCTAGGCAAAGGAATCTCTTAAAAGTTAGAAAAGTCTAAAGGTATCTGCTGCTCACTGCTGATGGGTAGGGTTTGGAGGTTTTTTTCCTCTCCTCTGAATGAGGACTGTGCATCTCTTCTGCAAAGAGGTAAGGGCACAGCTTTTTTTTTCCACCAGCTGCTGGAAAGCTTTGATGAGATCTGTGATGGGGTGGGAGAAAAAGGACCGCCATTCTGCTCTGTCCGTGTGCAGCAGTCTCATCTCAACACAGAGAAAGCAGGATTAACCTTTGAAGCTCAAAGACTTTTGAGCTTCAACTTTTGTCCACTGCCAGAGTTACTGGCCAGATTCTTAAATTTCCTACAGATTTTCTGCATTAAAAAAAATAAAGGAGCAATTTTCGTATGGGAAGGGTTAAACCATGTGATGAGTGAATACTTAATAGCCAACCAAGGGCTGTCTCCCTTGCAACCAGCAGGAGACAAAATACAGAATGCTACTGTTGAACGATCCTGGCATCTCCCAGAAGGATGAGCTCTTGCTGCCTCTCCTCTCTGTTGCTGACATCATTCTCACCCCTTCATTCCTTCCCTAGGAGAGATGTGACTTGTTTGTACAAGAGACGGCCGGCAGCGAGCAAGGTACAGCAGGCTCGTTCCCCCAGCTGAGCTCCCAAGCAGCTCTGCCAATTTAACTTGGTCCTGAGTCAGTACATCTGCCCTAGACTTGCAACATTGCCACTTTGCCTATCAAAAGCTCAGTAGTTTTCACACCAAGCTGAGACTACGGCAGAGATTGGCCAAGATTTCCCTGTAGCACATGCAATTCAACACCCAAACCTTTCCCAAGACCTGTGCTAACACATTTACCACCCTCGGTCCCTAACATTTTCATAAAAAGGTTCAGTGTTCCCTGGTACCCAAGTGCCCCATGGAAGCTCGAGAGCACAAATTCAGTTAGGTCACAACTATGCAAGCAGTTTCACTGACATTTTCTTTGCAAAAGGGAAAAAAATCATGGACTCATTCCAAAAAAGAAATTGCAAGTCTTAAAATCTTACGAGTAGTTTAGCGAGCAGATGCTGAATGTGCCAGCAGTCTCGAGCTTTCTTGCAAAGTCCTAAAAAACAAGAGCTAAGGAGCTTGTGGCAGAAGCAAAAATTACGCATAGAGCTAAAACTGGCCTAGCAGGGTAGTTCTGATTAGAAAGCAGCCAGTTGCACCATCTTGCTGCCACTGTGCAGCTTCTTTGAGCAAAAAGTGTGGGAGCCCTTAATCGCAATTTAAAGCTGCCAATTAGCTTGAACACTGCTGAGCTCCTCTAAGCTTCTTATGTGCTGCACAGCCGATTGCTGAACTTACAAAGGGTAACAGATCCTCGCTTCCCTTGGCTGTGCCTCTCTCCACATCCCTGTTCTCATGGCCTGTACCCAGCCAGGTTTGTGAGAGACAGTGTGAAAGATGTGTCTATTGGGAGACACCAGCACCTTCTCAAGTGGATCGCTGCCAGCAGCCTCAAATCATGTGCTCACCCGCGTGCTTCATAGCTCGGCAAGTGGAATCAGAAAACACAATCCAGTCAAGGTGGGGACCTTACAAAACACACAGGTGCGCTTTGTGCTCAGCCCAACCTCCCATATGAGCCTGCAAACAAGCAGCTCTTTGTGCAGCCCTGTAAATCTCATGACATCATTGCAACAGAAGCTGCTATCTATGAAAAAAAAAAAAACAACAGCAAAAAAACCCAACCAACTAACAAAAAAAACCCCAACAAATCAAACCAAAACAAAAAGCCACAACAATTTGGTTCCCAGGATACCGAAGATTTCAAATAATCTGCAGTTGCTCAAAGCCATTGCCGTGACCCTTCCTACAATACTCGAGAGGCTTTCATTCCTTCTTAGTCAATTCTTGTTCCCTGCCCAAGACCACTCACCTTTGCTCTTGAATATTAAGTACATTTTTCTCTTGCAGTTAAATTCTCACTTGGCCTACAAAACACTTTGGAATCTCAAAACAGAAATGGTTATTACAAACCTGTAGAGAGGATTATAAAAGATTACATGCCCCTATTACAGAACTGCCAAGTTCTGAGAAGATTCTCAAGTGACACTTCTCCCCAAAGCCAGGAGAGGCTTTTATAAGAGGTTTAGGAAGTGGAAAACGGAGAATTGCAGAGAAGTTAATTATTCGTGGGAGACAAAATATCTGCAGTTTTCCCTCTTAATCTATGCATGGTCCTCTTCTTATCCAGCTTTATACCCTATCCCCTGTTTTTTTCTCCGTAATGTTTGCTCTCACTAACCCCTAATCTCCATCTTGCAGCCCCTTCAGGACTGGGCATCCAGACTGGGCTCGTTCCTCTTAATTCTTTATTCTTTTTAACACGGCAGGAAGAAGACAAGAGGAAAAGCAACCTGAACTTAAAAAGGACCTTGGCCCAAGGCAGCTATGAAGAAAACAAAACCAAAACAGTTTAAAAGCAAGCGCTGCTTCATTCCTGTATAATCATTGTGCGCACAAGAAAAATATACCAGTGTGCTTGTGGTCAAAGCTCAACATACGTGTCTACCACAAGCAGTGCACAGGGCTTGGTAAAATTATCAGAACCAAAGGTTCACCAAGAGCTTTACTCCCCACCACTGTCAACAAGGCATCAACCAGCTGATGTTCATCTGTCACAGATCATTTTCAAGACAGCAAGACCCTTTACTTTCTTCTGCTAAGGAGGGAGGTACAAGGAGAGCAAAGGTAGAGAAGCATTTCTGCAGAGACAAGAATGAGCCACAGGAACAGACAAGGTGATGAGACAGTGACCACAAGTTCAAGGGGAACAACTGAAACCCAAACGCACTGTCTTTCAGGCTTTCACATGCAGTTTGATTTACACCACGTAGGCTAGCTCTTTTAGAAGCTTTCACCTTTGGCTTTCCTTCAAGAAAACTGATATATTCATTAGCACTGATCAGCAGTCAGATAAACTTAATTTAAACTTAATTTATGCAGCCTGTAAACTTATTTCTCAAAGCAATGGCAGGATTACTCAATTCCCCTCCACTCAAACCTATCTCCACAGAAACACAGCCTCTCTGGTCTCAAAAAACCAACCCTGCCCGTGGTGGTTTTCATGGTGAGGGAGAAGAAGAGGGGAAAAATTAAGTATTTTAAAAATAATAATTAAAAAACCCCCTACAAAGCTCTCCTGTGATGCTTTTTCTTATGTCAGAGTTTTAAATACTCAGTCACCCTGCCATCACGGCACAGCCTGGTGCTGCTCTACTCTTTTAGCTATTTGCAACCTGAATGTTTCCTGAAGCCCAAGTGATAAGGAGTTTCTTTTGGGTTGGTTGTTTTTTAGATTTTTTTTGCCTCAGCAGACTTCTGGGAAAAGAGAATACAGGAGCTCCAACCACTGCTGGTATCTCAGACAGACAAGTTTATTTCCCTTGTTGAAGGGAGAAGTTCACACGACACTAAAAGCCACTATGACACTGTGCATTTGTTTTGCATATTACCCAGGCCATTCAGGCACATCAGCTAAATTTAGCTTTCTTATTTTAATTGCTTAAAACAAATGACTTAGTAAGGGGCCACCTCAGGTGATTCAAATATAATGTAAAAGAAGCCCTCCAGTACTCCCCATGCTCTTTCAAAAGACCCCCTCCTTCCTTCTGGCATCATCAAAACATTTTCTGCAGAACCTGGAACCAGCTATTACAGACCAATTTGTTGATTTGACCTACTTAAAAACAAAACCACATACAAAAGCACTGCAATGCTCCTCATTCAATTTTTTTTTCCCTAACGCCTGAAAAGTCTTCAGTAATGCAGTGCTAACATACAAAGGACTGGACTTTCAGCATCCATTAAAGGTGGCTCTGACACAAAACTTGAGAGGAAGGAGAGTGGATCCTACATAAATGCAGCTGGGATTCTGAGCCATATTTAGATTTATGCAGAGATGTCTCATTGCAAATAATCTGAATCCCATATTTAATCCAGTGCAGCAAGGTAATGACCTGTAATACCTCTTTCATCAGCTCTACCCCTTAACCTTTAGTTAAAGGTTACACGAGGTTAGTTCCCCTTTGTAATTTAACACAGTAACTGGTTTTAGGGAGGGAAAGCTGGGGTTATGCATAAGGAGGACATCATGAATTTGGTCAAGGCAGGACACTTGAGTTGCTGGCTCAGATCAAGGCTCAGGAGCTTCCTGAGCTGGAGCATTTTGCTCTCCTTATTGCCACATGATGTCAATACTTGCACATCAAAAATCAATTTTGTTCCAAAATCTCAGAATATACATTTGGGCCTACTCTGCGTGATGCCAAGGAAAACTAACTGTGAAAGAAAGAAGCAACCTGAGAAGAAATAACAGTGTCAGGGCATAGAAATGGCCAATGCTGAGGGGACTGTGTCAGGGGAAATGCATTCTTGTAGGTAAGCTTGGTTTGGCCATCTTAGCCATGCTGAGATCAAGGCTCCCGAGATACCACCAAAACAGGTGAAGCAGGTTTGCTATGCTTTTGGCAGACCCAGATAAGCATCATTAATGTATCCTTTGATGATGGGCTAGCTAATTAAAAGGATCTGTAACAAGGTGCAGTATTTCAGGTATTCTCCAGCTGGATTTTCCCCCTCTACTTAATAGACAAAGACAATGTCCTTCTCTCTCCATAAGCTATGCTATGAGGAATAAAGGCAACCCCATATCCTCACCCCAAATACCATTCACCCTGGAGCCTACACCTACTTAGTTTTTCTTCCTTACTCCTGCTACATTCCCCAAAACCTGCAAAATATCAGGCTTGTGAAGACCAAGCCTGTCATTATTCACAGCACTGCTTTTTAGACGATTTATCTGACTCTCAGTTTTAACGCCACAAATCCACTAAGTGCAAACATGCACTTGTTCCCCAATGTTTTCCCTGCTGTATGCTGTGCAGCCTGACATCACGAAGCCTACGCAGAGAACCCAACCCCTCTTCCATCAGAAGGTTAAGGCCACAGGTGCTCATCTCCAAAATCCCAGGAACAGAACAAATTAACCCAGTAAGGATAAGTAACCAGTGGAGAGAAAATGTCTTTCCTACAGCAATGCTAAACAGAAATTTCTAGGTCACAACCTTGCAGAAACAGGCCCGATAACATCTAATTAGCAGTCCCGCTGCACAACTGCATTTTATAACAGGGAATCCAACCAGACCAGGAGGAAAGGGAGAGGGGAACCTTTTTATAAATATAATCATTTTCAGCCCATTTAAAGAGATTTGCTTTATGTTACTGTTTTGTGGAGGTCCTCCCCAGCAGGAATAATCAACTCAAGTGATTTTTGAGTTATTACTGAAATTCATTTCATGCCAATTGGGAAATAATTTACACAGGGGCAGCACAGATTTTTATTAATTACTTTCTTTTTAAATTGAAATGCAAAGAATTCTGTTTGCTGCCAGAAGATGGGTGGAGAAGGCAAGAAAAGTTCATGTACCCAAGAGATTATAACTAGAATCAACTTGGACAATACATTTGAGAAGCATTTCCTTCCAGCTACTGTAGATAGCTGTCCTTAACATGCCTTTACTTAAGCAGCCAATTTTCCACCACTGAGTACAATGAGATTTCAAAACACACACGAAATCAGAGTACAAACAGACACAAACATCCACTTAGTGATATAACAAAGGAAAATACAGGGGGGGAAAATTTAGCTTCTCTGTTTTCTGCCTGTTTTAAAATACCTTGGTGCTTTAAACATACTCTGCTCCACCCACACCCCCCCTGTTTTTTTTTAAGTGACAGTATTATCACAAAATACCCTGCTTTGCTGTCTTTGCAATGAGTTTGAGGATGAACTCTACCTAATATTATCGTGCAGGGAATTGAGTTTCAGATGACACAAGCAGCAGACGATACAGCATGAATGAGGCTGCAGCAGCAGAGGACATGGGAGGGAGGGGTGGATCAGGCAGAGCTGGTCCACATGAGCAAAGAGCATTTAAGACATGTATGAAGATCTTCTCACAGACAGCAGAAATGACAAAGACAGACTGCGCTGTTCCCATGTCATTAGAGCGGGATGGTACCCTACCCCCAGCCCCGATGGATGTCAAACTTATTTCTGTAAATCTCTGTCAATAAAATCCATGGATGGCATCTTGATCATTTCCTCCTTACCATGCAGTTTGCCAAAAAACTTTAAGCTCCGCTTTCCTTGCCACATCTCCAGACCAGTATTATTCTGTCCTGCTCTCAGTGACTAATGATGATCCTGCACATCCCCTGCCTTTGTAAAAGCCTTTTTTAATAACAATACAAGAGCTGACAATGATATCTTGGTACCTGGGACCACTGCTGCTAGCCCTGAAGCAATTAGACACAATGATGAAAAGAAAAAAAAAATTAACCCTATTTTTTCTTTCCCAAACTCTCATGTGATTAAAATCAATTAAAATGCAAACAGGCTTGAATTTTATTTTATCCATCAGTAACCACACTTCACTATCCCTGGGCTATGACTGTCTCTTTGTGAATTCTCTGCACATAAGATGAGTCAAGCTCTCAGTTTAGGAGCAATCAATCTAGTAAACCTTGCTAAATATACATATGTGTGTGTTTTTTATAATGATCTCCATTTTTCACGTTGACTTGCATTGATCACTGAAAAGTACATTCAGCTTCATGTTTGCTCATCTCTGAATAAACAAAGTGATGGCTGTTGGGTATCCAAAGACAAATGAGACATTACAGATGTAGACAAAACCTATCATCACCCTGAAAGTGTTTCTCTTTGAAATTATATAGCCAGGCAGAAGTTAATTCAGAGCGGAGATTGCTGTTTATGTTTTCAATTCAGCCTGGGCCTGCTGGGCACAGGAAGACAATCTGATGAAACACAGGAATACAGAAACTTAGAATATTTCAGTTGGAAGGGACCTACAGTGATCATCTCATACAACCAATGAGGCTTTATGCTGTCACTTTTTTCCCCTCCACGTAATTGATGATTCAAAAACATATGACTCAGTAAGGATGTTTTTCTTCCCCTTGTATGCTATAGTTTCCATTTCTCAGGAGAGGTCTCCCTAGGTTCATGGGTATTAGTTCATATATAACATGACTACCTGGAGTTTTGCCAATAAAACAAATGTACCTATATCCATTTGAACACGTGACTCCCCACCTAGCACCACTAGGTGCCCCAGCTGGGTTCATCCTGCACAAGAATATTTCTCTTTCTCAGTGTGCAGATTTTGTCCCCTTTTTGGCTCAGAAGAAACAAACAACAAAAAACCCCAAACCTGTTTCAGGAACATACAAGTGTGGAGTTCAAAATTATAGTTTCTACAATAACAGTAGGAAGGTGTCAGAAGTCTTGGCACATATGCTGCACAGCATAGCAAGGCTGTCGTATTGCTGGCACTAACCATTCGAGATGCTACATATGGACACAAGAAATTTGTTTGGTTGCTGTGCAAACATGGATTTCTCAATTAGTAGATATGAGCCATTCACATCTTTTGCTAAGTAACTCAAAACGCCAACTCTACAGGTATAATCCCACCCCAAGACAAACCTAACAGCATTTTACAATTATTAAGGGCCTTCACTTCTGTTTATAGACATGTAGAATTCACAGAAAGATCAGAAGAAACTCTGCAATGAAGAAGAAAAAACATTTCCTAGAAAGAAGTGTTCCTCTTTTGCAGCTACTAGAGTAGATCTAAGCAGGAGCTAATGACCTGTCAGTCTAATGAGCTCCTCAGGCAGGTTTTGGGGCAACCTGCAATGAGCTCCCTGCTGCTACGGATAAGCCAACTAAAAATTACCTTGTTAGCACAGCTAAAATAGCTGCTGCAGCAATCACAGATCTGTATGAGGAGGTGGAAAAAGAACCCCAAAACATGTCATTAGCCATGTTGCATTGGAGACAGGTAGACTGATTTCGGACACATCCAGGATTTGTCTCTGCGGGACCAAGACAAAGAAAATTTTGCACCATCTTTTGCTGACATATGTTGGTTTGCTCTTTCCTTTTTTTACGTACACTGCCATCCAACTGACTTTTCTGAAGTACCAGGGTGACTAGCTTGGCCATTTACTTGAGATTATGCATTAATGGTAAGAGATACATGAAACTCTTGATGCCTAGCACCACAAAGTCACCAGGGCCTAACCTCCCTCCCTGACAGAGTATTCAACACCCTCCTAGGTGCCTCATGCTTTCTACAAATCTTCTGGATTAAAAGGCTTTTACTGACACAGGTCATCTCTAACACGGAGACATCATAAATAAGTCAAATCTCCACGTGACAGTTCCACATGCAAGCGGGGTGAAAGTCATGGTCAGAAATCACAAAAACCAACGCTGGGACATGATTCAGCTCTTTTGCAGCAGATTAAACAATTATCTTTTCCTCTCCCATTCCTTTTCACAGCTTCATCCTATTTTCGATAAGAGTAGGTCTCGGTATCATTTGGTACTACCTCAAAGGAAAGCACTGTCATTTCAAGACATTAGAGGCTTGAACCATACTTGTATCAATCTACAGGAGAGCTGTCGGGAAACCTGCCACCAACCACACTGCAGACAGACGCCTGCCCTTGCTGACCACCACACACTTGGCACCCTCAGCCTGAAAATGCTTAGTATATTAAACAAGCAAGTCTTTGTTGCTTAATAAAGCTCACAGAGAAACTGATTACTAAGCCAGGCTATTTATACGGGACACAGCCAATATGCTCGATCGGTAATGTAAAAAAGCATTGCTCAAGTGGAGATGACCGTCAGCAGCCAGGGCCTATTCACATCTGTGTATTCACCTTCTCCTCACAGGCAGCTCATTCAGTGGCACTAACTGACAGAGCCTCTTCTCCTGTACAAATGCAGCCAGAGCTTGTAGGTGGGGTAAGGTAGATGGAGACATGTTGCAAGAATTTAATGCTTAAGAGATTTTTTTTTCACTAGTAATTTCTCCAAGCTGCTTGACAAAGCATCTGTGTCACTAAATGACTGTTAGAGGAGAATTGCTCTGATGAGTGACTACATTAAAAGGGCTTTTATTCAATCTGTGAAAATGCATTGGAAACTCAGATGTAAGAAAAAGATAATCTACAGCACTTCAACTTCAGATGAGTGAGATACACCTAGAAAGAAGTCCGACCACTCTGTCATCACAGAAGTATGTGATAATCTCAGAAGATTTTAAGGTTTTACTTGGGACTAGTCAGAGTATGGGATGCAGGAAACAACTTCAGTTCCTACAAAACATGCAAAAGCAGCTAAATTCAGATATAAAATGAATAAGCAGGTTTGCTTACAACTTGCCATTGGAATTGGCAGTGTACTTTCTAAAAAGTAAAATGCACGAAAGAGGGATTTGTCTGTAACAAGAGGAGAGGGAGGACAAGGAGAATCAGGGAGCTTTGCAAAAGAAATGCATGCCAAGAAGTAGAATCCAAACCAGACAGGGAGACCAGAAACTGTTAAACCAACACATAATTCTGATCTCCTAGGTCTCAAACCTATTGACAGCATAGGTAGCGATGTGTGGTGATGGCTGACAGAAATATGTGCGTCTGAGCTGGAAGTGTGTTTGCTCGCTACCTGTTCTCATACACCACTGTCAATAGTCTGTCTCCATCCTGCATCAGTTTTCAGATCAGTGCCTTTTGAGAAGGATGCTCCTATGCCAAATGTGCACATTAAAACAAGCACCATTTTAATGCCGTTTATGAGATAAAGATATCTCATAAGGAATAAAGATAACCCCCATAAGGGATAAAGACAGAGACTGCCTACCCTCTAAAACATAAGCTTCTTTGAAAAACTAGCTATTTCCATCTTGTTTTTTTCCTCACCTTCACTGTACAAAATATTTTTTAACTTCACTTGAACATACAGTCCCGTAACTTGTGAAGAGCTCTCTCGCCCACAGAAGACCAGATGTCTAGCTTCAGCCTTCCTCATAATAAGAACAAAACCATGCAGGGGACAGTTCAGTTTCAACACCAACATGTCAGGAGTTTCATGCATTAGCAGGTTGTTTACATGAACAGCTTCCTTTAAATAAGTGATGTTTTACAGGATTATGAAGTATTAATTTCAGAAGACCCTAAAGAGTCTCTTGAGTAGCTAGCACAGAGAAAGCATCACCACACAAAATGTAAGGCTAAATGATAATACAAGTTAAAGCAAGTAATCAAGTAACTCTGTAACAGAGTAATGGTATAAATAGGGGCACAGACAATCTTGTGCATGTTTGTTTACTTCTAAAATGCCATTGCTTTGAGTCCTAAGTCACATACTGTTAGCATTACAAATCTACACCATTTGTTATTTGGAAAAAACTCAAAGACCTAAAATCCAAATACTTTCCTTTGGGTTTGTTATTTTAAGGAAAAAAAGGGGTCACCATGCCTAGGAAGCACTCGCTGTGTGCAATCACACAGGGCAATTTTTCATCTCACGCCAAGTTCCATTGCAGGCAGCACTGGTGGAAGTGCAAACCAGAGAGCTTTGCCCGAAGAAAATCCTACCATGGCAGAACTTACCCTCTTTCTACAGCGTCTAAATGTATGTGTCTACAAGAGTTAAAGTTCTTATTTCCAGTGTCAGATGAGCTTAATAGGGAAAGAGCTGAACCACAGGGTACAGTTCCCCTTTCTGCACGCTCCAACAGCTGTGCTTTAGGCCTATATTGAAGGGGAATATAGGATTTTGAAAAATATCTAAAACAGTTTCTTTCATGCTTCCTAATCCTGCTCTCTTTTACACCCTTGGGAGAAACAGCTTCTCACCCTTGGGAGAAATCAGCTGCCCTCATGGGCTGCAGGGTAGGTGCTGACATGCTGCAGCTACCCCTAGACCAGGAGCATCTCCTGCTGCCCTCCTGGAGAACCTGCCCTGTTGGCTCTCACAGCTTAAGTTTCTCTTTCTGGAGATTAAACAGTCGAAACAAGAACCTTTGCCAAAGACTCCAAATCCAACTGCTTCAGACCCAGCTCCTCTTCTGGAACGCAAAGACTGTTTTTCCTCCTCCAGCCACTTCCTTTTGACCCTGTCTGGCCTGTTATCAAAGGAAAAGCTTCTCCTACCAAACTCCCAAAACTTTATTTCACTGGGAGCCCTTTCTCCTAATCTCCACGCTTTCACTCTTTGGCTGCCTCTAAGAAAGCTGCATCTCTTTAAATCCCTATCTCCTTGCAAAGAAAATACAGGAGACAAGATGTCTCTAGGATACAGACACCCCCTCCTCAGATAATTCCTGTTCAATAACTTCTCATGATCAAGGTAATCACAGATAATATTCTTGCATGCACCAGCTGTCAGTCTCCTCTGCACGAGCAGCACAAAGTACAACATCTCAACAGGCCCACGGATACAAACCACAAAACCAACAAAAGCAGCCTGGAATGCAAAACTCTACCATTCACTTGCTGTGATTTCACGAGTCAGAAAATAGCTCTTACAAATGTAAATGCCCTCATTCATCCGACTGAATGCTAATTTTTGGATTCAGATAAAATGTTCTGCAGCTTAAAGAAAGGAAAATCAACAATCAACACTGAAATGAGCACAACTACCTGCTTAGCGACACCATTCGTTAAGTGTAATTGAAACCAGATAAGCGCAATTTTATTACCTTCAAATACGATGGCTAATTATTTTGTGTTGTGTTCATAAATATTCAGCTGAATAGCATTAGCCTATTGCCCATATTAAATGTTGAAATTGCTTGGGATGAACCAGGCATGGCTCACCAGCACAGGGAAACACTTTGGGGTGCAGGGTGGGGTGTTTAAATGATCCTCAAAGCTGCCAAATGCCAGAAACGCTCCCCTGTGCACCCCCATGCCCCTGTAATTTTCAATACACCACATAACACAGTTATTTGCTACCACAAAGCCACATTACCCTTCAAAAAAGACAAATCCATACTTGACTGAAATGTTTTCTTTTCATAGTTATAGCTCTATAAAACCCAGTCATGTTAATGCAACATAGGGACCAGGCACAAGCTAAGATCTTGAATATCTGCCAACAAGTAAGGGTGAATGAGTTTCAACATTGATGGTACACCTTGCAACAAAACATAGGGGATCGCAGCAGAAGGAGCATAGACCGACACTTGCACAGCACTTAAATGAACACATGAATCACAGAATAAGCTCAATTGTGTAAAAGTTCCCTAAAAAACCTGAGCAAAAATAAACCACTTAAGAGCAAAAGACATTTGGGGGTGGAGGAACGTGAATCAGTAGAATGACTTCTAAAATGAGAACGTGGTTTTAAAATCATGAAAACAGAAAAGCTGTTCCAGCGAGTAATAAATCCTAAACTCCTGTCTCAGCCAGGAAGAAACAGTTTCGTATTTTGGACTACATGAAAGAGATAGAATGTGGAACTGCCCTGGTTTTCAGTTATGAATGTGAAAATCCAAATCTCTAAGTTTATATGGAAAGATATAAGGAATAGAATTTGATTACTTTAGACTGTAGAAATATTTTAAAAAGAGCATAGAGTTTGAATCACTTTTAAAACTCTAATTAAAAAAACAAGCAAAAAAACCCGAAACTCACTCAAAAAAACACTCAATCAATTCCAGACAAGCAAGGAAGGATCTAAAATACTCTCTCTCACACTAGGCACAAAAAAACTCTATAAAATTAATTGTAGCCTGAAATCAAAATTAAAAGACTGAAGAAACATATCTTTATCCAGGTGAAGAGAAGGAAATAATGCTGAAGAAGCGTCTTTGCAACAGGAGAGCAACTGTGACAGCTAAATGCACACTACATAAAAGAAATCAGTGTTTACTCTCTTCCCACCCCCAAAACTCAAACAGAAATACCCAGAGAAGATACAGGTAATTGATTCTGCTGAAGAATTATTTTGTCATCAATCTGCAATTAAACAAACTCCCACAGCCCTAAGACCCAGATAAGAAGGAACAGTGAAATAAATGTTATCTGAGAACTCACAAACCCATTCTCAATGGTGTTAAAGGGTCACTGTTAATACTCAGAAATAATAATAAAATCAAAGGTGCAGCAGCTCACCTGCAACCCTTGGATCCAAGGCTTTGTCTGCATAGCTCCTTCCTTATCTTGTTTCTACCAAACTCATGTTATGTTCACAATCAACATGTTTATCAGAATGACACTTCTCCTTTCTCAAGCTGAAACATTTACTAGAAATCAAAACATTCTTGGATTTCTTAAGTCATAAAAACCTTTTTACCTTCAGGCTCTGCACATGCTAGTGTAAAGGTTGGTTCAAAAATGCCTGGCTGTACAAGTGGCTAGAAATCAGCCCATGTGCACCAAAACCACTTCATTCACACCCATAGCCAGCCCGGGCTTCCCCTGTGAAGCCTCATACAGCACACTGGCCAAGAACCCTGCTCTTCCCACCATCCGACCACTCCAGCTGTCCTCTCCCTCCCCAGCCCACATGTCAGGAAGCCTCGGCACCCTGCCAGAGCTCCAGGCAGAGCCAGAGACAGCTCTCCTGGGGTCCAGCAGCCTTTCATCACTGGAGAGGATGAGTGAGTCCATCCAGTAGGGATTTCTAGCCAAGAGCTGATGAAGCAGTGTCTGAACAAGTCTCCTAGACTGTGAGGCCAAGTGGAAAATATTTATTCTGGTTAGTTTGGTTGGTTTTTTTTTTAATTTTTATTTTTAAATCCCACCTCCCTCTTCCAGTTGCCAAGAAAACAGTCAATCCTCCTTTGGGAGGTAACCATTTCTTGAAGAAAGGAACTGCTCTTCCCTAGGCTTACAAAGATCAGCAGCGAACTCCACCAATCACTACACAAACCCATATAGACAACCCAGCCTCTGACATTCTGCTGCAGAGATGAAGTAAAACACAAGAGGCCAGGCAAGTTGTGGAATGAAGATAATCTTTTAAGAAGTTGATAATCTGCAAGTATTTCAGAGGAAAGTGGAAATTCTTTTAATGAAATGAGCTTGTGGAAGACCTTGGCTCCTTGGACAGAAAAAAAAAAAAAGTCAGAAAGCAAGCCTCCAGGTTCTCCTGGTTGAACTCCAAAGCAAGTCTCTCCCACCTTCTACTTGAAAACACAGAAAAGGTCCTCGCGTTTGGGTCATAGTGACAAGAATTTCTGTCCAAACAGCTGTTTCCTGGGAGACTTTTGATCAAGCTGCTCCAATTTCAAACTATTTGCATATTTTGGAGAAACCCCCATGCCTCACACCATCCCTTGGCCAGTAAAGTGCCTGAGCATTTTTACCACAGACTTCAACTGGATGAGGATTTCAAAATTCTACCTCACTTGGAGAGGAAAACTGAATCCATCTTCTCTGGTTTTTCTTTAAAAAGTAGACAGGACTGTAGGCATGGGAAAATACCTTCTGCCCACCCAAGCACCAGAATTGTCAGTGAACAATTCAGTGACCCCCTACCCCAGAACCAGACTTGTGTGGAAGTTGGAAAGGGAACAGATTTGATCACTCTGAGCATCTAGACTGTGTCTGAAACAAACGAAGTGTATTTCTCTCGCCCTTTTGTCTCCAAGTTACTTCTCTCAGACCCAAACTCTAAGACCCAGGAGCTCACAAGGTTTTGCCACTGGTTTATCAGGTCTCAGCCTGCAGTGCCATGTGGGGCAGGAGACTCTACTCAGCAACTCCAACTAACTCTGGCAAGAACAGCTCTTCTTTAAGGCAAACTAAAACCAGTAGTAAGCGATTAGTTGTCCTATGGTGATATATGCCACAAAGCAGCACATCTTGCAGGGAGAGCTAGTTCTCTTAAACATAAGCTTGTCGTCTACCTGATGATGAGAGACTGAGCCTTTGAGAAGGCAAAGGTTGAAAAGAAACTCCACAGAGGTGTCCATCCCACCACAAGCTCTGTGGTCCAATGATGGTGGCCCACACAGGACCTGTCTCTTTCAGGATATTTTGTGGGTGACTGCATCAACCTTGTTTCCCCAAAACACCTTCCTGGCTACAGCTTCCTCCCTCAAGAGAGGTTGACTTTTAAACTAGAATCTCATTGTTTTTCTCTCAGTTCCCGAACCATAATTCTCACTCTGCAAACCTAGTTTTGGCAGGCTCAGACAGGGGTCTGTCTGACCCCAAAGAGCCAAAAGGCTCAGCCATCGTCCCGTTACTGACATCAAGAATTTACCAAGTGGTGGCTTCTCACAAACAATCCTTTTTCTCTGTTTACTTTTCATGCTACTAAAAGCAAACCATCCCAATAACTTAGTCAACTGACAATACTTAAGAATTCTGAGAACACCCTTTGGTACCGAAGTGCACCAGAACAGAGGAAAATAAGGAACTAGAGCATGCTCTGCCCTTCATACACGGTGAGATTTTGATCCAAAATGCTTTTATCACATAGAACAACTTCCCAATACAGTTTGCTGATGTATATGAGTGGGGAGAAGAGACCAAGCAGAAAAGCAGTTCCAAGCAGCTTGCAATAGTAATTCAGTCTCCCAGGAGGTCCCAACAATAGTAGTAGAAATCTTTGTTTCTAATGTGAATGACCAGAGAGGAGAGAAAAAAAAACAAACCAAACCAACAAACCAACCAATTCCTTCAACAAAAAAAGAAAAAACTCTTTCTATTACTAATTCTTTCCTTTCAGGTACTCCATGCATCACCACCAATCGTCAAGCCAAATTCCAATTGAGAAACACGCATCAGTGACTGTATGTAACTACATTTGAACTAGATAAAGTCCTTCTTAGCTGCTTCTTCTTTCTGGACATTTGTTTTTGTTTTAAAACAATGTGAGTGTTTCCAGTAGCAAACATAAGCCTCTCAGTGACATTCCACCGTGACTGAAAGACTGAATACCGCTGTAGACAGAGCATATTCTTCTTTTACTACTACTATGCTGAGTTTTTTTGAATACTCATGACTTCTCCAACATTCTCAACTAGATCCAGATGTCATCAGGCTTTTAATGCAATAATTTGAAGGACTCTGGAAAGCAAGGAGGTTTTGGAGAGCATGAAGGTTTATGTTTGGTTTTATTACAAATTTAAACTTTTGTGTTTCCACCCCCCCACCCCCTCAAGGCATCATCAGTTCTCTGGGCTGGGCAACCCACTAGAAAGTTACAGGCAAGACAGAGAAAAACGAAAGCAAATTTCTCCCCTTCCCTCCCTCCTCTTTTTTTTTTTTTTTTTCCCCCTGATTTCTGAGATTTTATTTGAATCTACCCTGCTGATAACAAGTCTCAGACTGCCGTCTTGTTGACCTCAATCCCAGCTGACTAAACCTTTGCAACACTGCTGTCCTTGGCATCTACCAGAGAGCAGCCATCAGTTTAGCTGGTTGATTACAAAAAGGCGAAATCTCGTATGAAGAACTAGATCTATGCCACTATCTCGAACACTGTTTAAAAGACAGCTTAATTTTTCTCTCCCCCTAGTACTTCATTGACAGTAGCTGGCTTGGTATCTCAATCAGGGCACTACAACACCACAGAGGCAACTGTGCTTGTAGGACTG
The DNA here is from genome assembly GCA_027560015.1 of Chloroceryle amazona. Lineage (NCBI taxonomy): Eukaryota > Metazoa > Chordata > Aves > Coraciiformes > Cerylidae > Chloroceryle > Chloroceryle amazona. The sequence goes on from JANHFX010010499.1 coordinate 45,964, forward strand.
TGTACACCACACACACAGGGTGCATCTGAAAGGGAAGTGCTGCTGATTCCACCAGATGTGCTTGTTTTAAAGGGACTTCCAAGTTTCTAAGCACACACCAAAACATCTCACACCACTTCCTTATCAAGAACGGTCTTTTCTCAGTTGCTTTTTTAAAAATTAAGATAGAATATCAGAGCGTTGCCAATGTCACATTAATAAAGCTAAGTTAAAGAACAGTTTAAACAACTATTGTGTGTCCCAAAGACTGTTCCACTACACTCACCTGTCACACAAACAGAAATAGAACAAACCAAAAATGAGTTCATTACCTGTGCTCAAATCACTCTGATTATCGTCTGTCTTCCCTTCATTTACCAACTCACTGCCAGGCTCCCCTTTTCGACTCATTATCTTTGAAAAGCCACTTGAGAGAGAGGAGAAAATGCCACGGATGAAATAACCCTGCTGTTCAGAGTCCACCGAATGCACAGCTTGCAGAAAGGGCTTGGTGTTCCTGTTCCCAGAGTGTGGCACAGGTTCAGAAAGAGAGCGGTTGAAGGGAACTCGAAATGGTCTAGTCCTTGCCTGGAAAAGCATCTCTTTTGGGTCTCTGTGGAGATCATTAGCACTGGCAGCATCAATCCTTGCAGAACTTTTGGCAAGACTTTGATCGTCACACTCCCCTTTCAGGCTGCATGAGCCCTCCCTTTTGCTTATCCTCCAGGGAAGCCGAGGATGTGTCTGCCACCAGTACACTCCAAGAGGTTTCTCTGGGTCAGACCTCGTTCGTTTACTCATCTTCTTGCTTTTCATTTGGTGGTACCAATGATAGTCCTTCAAGGCAGCAGTGCCAGCATCTTGTTCTGACAATGACCTTCTGAAGATCCTGGGGGAGAGACTATAGTGCTTTTTGAAGGCACTCATTTTCCACCCCTGGAATTTCAACTCTTCACTTACATTCCTTGTTGCTTAACGGTCATATACTGCAGTTCTTCACTCACCATTTTAAAGCCCCAGACACTTTGTTAACCACTGTGAACTGCAAGACAACAGAGGTTCTTCCTGAAGATCTTGAGCACCAATGCCATCTCAGCAAGAAGGACATGCCCTCACCTCTAGCAAGCTGACTTCTAACTGCACACAAAGCCTCGCTGAGCTTGCTGCCGCTTCCTGCACTGTCACATTTCTGCACCAAGCTCTCAGGAAATGACTAAAAGAGCCCAGCCATGCAAACCCACAGTGGTGTGCTGCACCAATCACACTTCACTTTTTTTCAGGCTACATTAAAGATTTGGTTACCAAAAAAAAAAGAAAGAAAGAAAGAAAGAAAAAAAAAAAAAGAAAGAAAGAAAGAAAGAAAAAAAAAAAAAGAAAGAAAGAAAGAAAAAAGAATGAGAAAGTACTTCACTCTGGAGTCACAGCAAAGTCTCCAGAAAAGCAGTAAAAATATGCAATACTCAACTGAGAGTCATGCACGTTGTGTTCGTAAGTAGTAAAGTACATAACTATACATATATAGTTAAGTATAAAGTAATATACAACATAAAGGCGATTCTTAGTGTTTCTATTTGCCACAGGTACGTTGTATAATTTAAGAATACCTCAGAGATGCCTTTTAGAGAGAGGTAAATAGGCAGATTCATCAGAATCGCACTCTGGAAGACCCAGAGAGGAAGGTAAAGGGAAGGGATGGAGTAAGGAGAAGAAAAGCTAAAACTTAATGTAGAGTGTAAATACACTGAAGGGAAATAAGTAAAAGGGAGGAGAGAAGGCATACAGAGGGTGGGTGAGACTTCAAACACAGACCAAAGTAAAGGGAAGGTTTCAAGGCAGGATCCTCTGGCTAAAAGAACAGGACACTAGGCAGATTTTCCTTTTTCTCCCTCCACCTCCCTTTTTAAAACAACAACAACCACTACCACCAAAACAAACAAAAAAAAACAAAACCCAAACAAAACAAAAACACAAACCAAAAACCAACAAACACACACACAAAAAAAAACCCCAACAACAACAAAAAAACCACCCCACAGAAACAGAATAGGGGTTTATTTTTATAAATCTAATTGGAATAAATGAGATGGAAAAAATAGTCCTATCTGTTTAACCAAAAGGGGGGGGAAAAAAACCCCAAAACACACACACAAAAAACCCAAGTCTTGCTTTCTCTACAATTTAAGAAACAGCTGACTAT
>JANHFX010010499.1:48239-60514 GCA_027560015.1 Chloroceryle amazona
GTGTGGGGCGGGTGTGGAGGGTTGGTGACCGAGAACGACACCATGAAAAAAACAACCCTTGCCTTCTCTACAATTTAAGAAAGGGCTGACTATTTTAAATTCTCAAAAGAAAATATCTGCTGGTGAAGTCAGATCACACTTGCCAAATTTTAGACCAGAGCACTTAAATCTCAAGTCTACTCAAATCCCTGAAAATAGGGGGTTTATAATGGAAATGCTGACAGACCCTTGGCAATCAAGTGACAATGAAAACTACTCCTCTGGTTAAATAAAATTATAATCTCATCTGGCAGACCAGTAAAGCTTAACTGACCCACTGTGGGATCTCGCCTTTAAGCTAAGCTGCAGTCATCAGCCCAAGTACATTCCTGACAGTTGCAGATGCAAAAACTTCCTTACTTATGAGTGTATCTGGAAAAGGGTATCACTGCTTCTTGGAATAAGGATGGAGTTACCCAAAGACATCGACCACATCAAGAAATAACTTCTCTATTCCAGACCAAGTTAACATTTCTCAGTTCTCAACAGAAGCAAGTGTGTAACATCACTACGTTGAAGAAGTCACAACAACTAAGCTCAGATGCAAGGACAGCTCAGACATTGCAATGCAAATTCTGCATCAAAAATAACGATGCTGACTCTCATGGTTTGAGGAAGTCATGCTGCTCAGAGCACGAGTCTTCAATGACAAGAAGTACCCATAAACAACAAGAAATCTGCCACAATTTCCATCCAGAGACATGATGTCTCAAGGAAGCACTAGGAGCAGTGATTATATGCAGAGATACAAGTTCTCCCAGTATGAAAATGAGACAGAGAATTCACCAGGAAACAGTCTTGCATTTCTTGATCCCAGGGGTTGCTGATCACTCTTTGGTGCAGCCCATCTGCTCACATGGACTTGGATGGGTTGAGATCTTTTAAGGAATTCCTGACTTAACCGCTATGCACTGCTAGTTTTTCTTCTCCTCGATCCCTTTGATGAAGCACAGAGACACAGGAGTCTTCGCTTCTGAAGGCCGAGGTAAACGCAGCACTGAGGACCCCAACTTAAACTGGGTCTGCTGTCACTGGATCACGCGCCCCTTTCAGCAATGGGTCCTTGTTTTCCTCACTGAGCCTTTTACTACTACGGTGGCAGTAGTGCTTTGAATAAATGCTTTGAATTAGCTAGTCTGATGAAGTAGGCTTTATGGAACTTCAGAAATAAGTATAAATGAATGTGACAGATGACGGTGTGGTTCACTAAAGGCACAAGCCATAATCAGCAGAGAAAACTGAGAATGTGAGGGAGGTAGGTTTCTGGTTAGCTCTGCAAGCCTTGTTTGTACAAGTTTCCTCTACCACATCTACGTCTACTTTTGGTTTGAGAGCACAGAAGGGCAGGAGAGGACAGACGATGAAGGCAGGCAGTGCAGCAGTTGAAGTCCTCCTGGGATTTGCTCACTGTAGATTTCTAGCATGCTTTCTAACTCCTGGTGAAACACAACGACCAAGCTGAGCACTCATACAAACCATGTTTTGAAATAGCATTTTGCAGCCACATATCTATTGCATCAGAGGACTTGGTATGACCAACAGAAATGACTCAACCCAGGTAACATGACAGCAGCGGCATCAACATTATTCTGAAGCAGGGATTTAGCACAACAGCACTTTGGACAGAATGAAGCTTTAGGCGAGATGCTGGCTTCTGCACGAAGGCAGAGGTGATCACTAGGACTGCTCTGATCTTAATTGTCCTTTTCACCACCATCCTATGGACACCTGACAGTACAGAAAGATTATTTCATCTCCTTCCCAGTGCAGCTTGCATTGCATCAATCATCGACTTAGACCACCCAATTCAGCAAGGGAACACACAGAAAGGTTAACTGTGTCTCACTTTACAGCATGAAGCAACATGCAAAACCAGTTAGGGGTTAACTTCTACTTAAAAATATTTGGATTGGTGTGGCCAGGGCTTGGACCACAGTTCTGTACAGAACTAACAGTACAGAAAAAGACAGGCTTCAGTAAGCACTCAACATGAACCCTTGGAACATCACAGTTGAGCTTCAGTTTGAATCACGTTAAGCGGGGTCTTTACTTTTGACTTCTGATTTCATGTTACCACTGCTCAGATGAATGCGTTTTGAGATGAAAGAAAACAGTTATCCAGCTGCCTTCACTTAGCTGCAGTTTCACAGTGTACTCTACAGAGGGTCTTTCTCAAAGTGCTTCTAAAAAGGCATACAAGGCTTATGTGTTTATTGACATAAAATCACCAATACACAAGTTTGCTTAGTCTACAAACAAGACAATTCTTTTCAATTGAAACTCACAAATTTTAGCCTGGGCTTTGAGTCAAACTGGACTCTTTCTTACACACATCATGAGTAGTGAAGATGATGCCCAAACAAACCCTTTGTCTATACTAATCCAATACCACTGACTTAAAACTAGTCTCCTTTGGCTTCAACACTTCCCTGTGTACATACAACAGGAAAGAAAGTAATTCATGTAGCAGAACTTTCTCCTTGATTTACAGTCAAGTTACTCGTGTGAAAACTCAAGTCCTTTTAGAGCAGCAGTTTATCTTGGGCAGCATTTACACGGTCTCACTATCACAAAGAAATCAGCTTAGAGCAGTGACTGCTAACATCTCAGTTATGCGAGATCCCTAATCGTACAGAGCCACCCATTCAGCTGTCAGCAGGTAAAACAACTGCAGGGGAAGAAAGGAGCTTGTCAATTCACTTGAGAAAATCTGGGATATTTTCACTTATCCCTCCTGTTTTTAATACCTACTGCTTAAAAATGTGATCCTCAGCTAGCATATATACCACAGAATAAGTTTATTTTTGGTCATGTTTGCAGTTCATTATGCCAAATCATTCATTTAGCTTTTTCAGAAAATTACTGTTTTATTCCTAACAATCCAGTCATTTAATCATCCAATTTGACATGTTTAACAGCAGATATTTCACTCTTCCTAGATATTTAAGTAATTTATGCACAAAATGAAGATTTGCTATGTTGGAATGCAACCATATTTCAGCTTTAGGATCATACTGGGAAAACAATCTTTCTTAACTTAATAACAACACTTCATGGAAAATGTACACAAGCAGCATTACATTTTCACTGAACATATGAAGATAAATCTTTGGCAACTGCCTCCCACGCAGGCAGTCCGCTCTCAACCATTCAGCTTTCCAAGAAAACTATCCAGCTCTGTTGCATGCAGCTTCAGAAATTCCTCAGAGAATCTGCTGTTTAATAACTACTACAAGCCAATTAAAAAAACCCAACAAACTAAACAACAAGCAACACCACATAACAACAAATGCATCACTGCCAAGCAGCTAGAAGGAGAACCTGTCTGATTATAAAAATCAATGTCTAATGCTCAGTCACTCTCTAAAAACTATCCAGTGCTAGAGCAAAGGCACTACAACATATACAATTTTAGGTTCATTTTTAGTGCAGTTGATATTGAGAAATAGATTAATTGAAACCCCCCATGACTGAACTACTCCATTTTAAATTAGTTTTGGACCAAGCACAAACTTACCAGCTTCTCATTTTTTATAATATTTGCCAAGATGTGGAAGGGAAGAGGGGAAAGAAAAGAGGGTTTAAAAAAACAAACCAAACCAAACAGCAACAGCATCAGCAACAAAAACAAACAAACCAACCCCAAACTAACAACCCTCACACAACCACCAAACCCATGACAAACCCTTAACATTTACTGGGTTTCAACCGAGTCTTTTCCTCTAAATGATAAAGGCAGCTTGTTAAGAAAACACCACTTCTGAGCAGGTCCCAGATTAAGTCCCCAGCTGCCAGCCACCAAATTAGTTCCTTAACACGTAGAAAAAGTAAACCAAATTGCACCCAGCATCCTCACCAGACAAACCAGCAGGGATGCAGTCAGGCAAAGATCCTCAATTTTGCAGTCTAGCTCCCCTTCTCTCTTTTCCCCTTCAAAACCAGTCCAATGCTCACTGCACTGGAACAGTTCATGGAGGAATAATCAATATATAAAGCAGAAACTATAACAAAAGTCTTCAATTGACCCAACTTGACATACAACTAAATAGCACAGAAGATGAAAGATTTTTCCTTCCCTTTAAATTAGAGACTTTTCAAAATATTAAGTTTTGTTTATGCCAGGCTGAGTAATTAATGACCTAACATCCCCTTCCCATCTCCTATCACCAAGATCCATCTGTTTCCCCCTGCGACACTTCCTGCAGGTGGATATCACTTCTCCTCAGCTCAGCACAGACCAGTGCACCTGATTTGCTCACCCGCTTCATATTTAGTGTGTGAAGTTACGCAGAGAAGAAATGAAACAGCACCTTCAAAAATGCTGCATTTGGGTTTAGGGACTGGAAGAGCAAGGCTGGGTGGAGTTGATAATGGGCATGGCTGGAACACAGAGAACTTAAAGAGCCTGAATTAGAGTTCCTGAGAGCAAACCTGCCACATGTTTATCTGACATGCTTTGAGCTAGCAACACATCAGTGACCAGTGTGAAAGGTCACCTGTCCCAGATAAATCCAAAAGGTATGCGGTTCTCACTACACTGGGAATGAAACACACCTACGAGCAAGCTAACCAGTGACACCAGCACATCTCGGAGCCAGAGAGCACCTTATTTTCCCCGATCAAAAATTCCTGTTCCCAGGCATGCACTAAGTGTTGTACTGTCACTGCCCTGTGTTTCCAAGCCCTTCACCTTTCTTTCACCATGGCCAATACTGTGGTGACACAGGCTGACTCAGCTCTGCATTTGCAGTGGTCTAGTTTATGAAGGCAGGTACTGAAAAACTCGTGAAGACATCTGCCGTCTAATTCTGTGGCAAAACACCTTCTAGAATTTCTCTACTGATACAAACTTTGCAGTTGAAAGTCTCCTGGCTTCATTTCTCCTTGCTGTTCCTGTGATCTGCATGCGAAGCTGCTACAGCCCCGTCAACTGAGTGGAGCAGAGGGAGATAATATAAATTTATGAGATGCTGTGCTTTGGGTGGATGCCAGGAAAAGTTAGCAAGAAAATCCCATTTCAATACGTTGTGGATAAACCTGTAGAACAGCGATGCCAGATTTTAATTTCACTAGCAATCTTTCGTTGTTGTTGCTGACAACAAAACACAGCTCGTGCCAAGTTTCAAGGGCCGTAAAAACGTGCATTTCGGAGCTAGCCAAGTGCGCGGAGCGAGCCCACACACCGCTGCGAGCAATGCTGCCCCGAGCCAGCCCAGTGTTTTAGCAACATGCACTGGAGCAAATAAACAAACGTATAACCTGAAGGGAAACACTCTGGCAACTACGATGTAGCACGGAAAGTCCTAACAGTAAAAAGGCCAGTTTTGTAGTTAGCAGCGGCACTTGCCTCAGAAATTTTTTGAGATTTACAGGTTTCCTGTAAGGCCCGCAAGCCCTTGGCCTTGGCCTGTGACACATCAGGCCTGGCACCTCCATGTGCTCACCAGCATGCCAGGCTATGAAGCCACCAACTTATACAGGGGGCTCAAGCTGGGAGGAAACCCTCTGGAGCCACAGATCACCAACTGCAGCCCCTGAAGAGAGACAAATGCACTGACCTACCTCTCTGACAACTTCCGCAGCCATCCTTCAATTATATACATAAAAAAGTGCTTATCTGCAATCTGACGTTTCTTTATGATTACAGGTTGGGCTTGGTATCGTTTTAAGTATCATACAGAAGCTACCGATTCAGAGTTTTAATTATGCTGTTAGTCTCTTCTCCCAAGTAGTAAGTGACAGGACAAGAGGAAGTGGCCTCCAGATGCACCAGGGGAGGTTTAGGTTTGACATGAATAATTTCTTCCCTGAAAGGGTTGTCAAAGACTGTCCCAGGCTGCCCAGGGAAGCGGTGGAGTCCCCAATCCTGGAGGTGTTTCAAAGCCATGGAGATGTGGTGCTGAGGGACATGGTTTAGTGGTGACCTGGCAGTGCTGGGTTGATGGCTGGACTTGATGCTATTAAAGGTATCTTAGAACCAAAATGATTCTGTGTTTTTCAGCAGGCAAAATTACCTTGCCATCACCTCACTCCTTTTCCTTTGAAGGGTTTGGCAGAGGGGGGACAGGGACAACACACGGGAGGGACAATGACATGCATCTTGAACCACATTATTCCTGCAATCTTAAAGCAGAACACAGTTTTATTGCTAAATGTGATCCCTGCATGGATCTAACCAACTGCAGCTTAAAGAGAAGAAAAATATTCATAGTATATAGGCCTGTTAATGGATGAACATTTCCAAAATGGTTTTGGTGACTATGCCCAAATAAAAGGTGTATATATTCAAGCTTTGCACTATTTATGTTTATTTAGCTGTAAAGAACCACATCCTCAGTGCAGACTGTTGTAAAAATAAGACCTATCAAAAACAGTGTCCACCAAGGACATTAGGAATAGGGTATAATTTTTTTTTTGAGAAAATTAATTGCTCTGTTAGTCTTATTTTACCCTGTTCTTCCCTACAACAGGGGGAATAAACTACCTTTAATTCCAGTAACTCCTTCACACAATATTAGCTGTGTTAATCTATTTTACCATGTAGCTTCTCAAACACTGGAAGTCCCTCTGTAAAGCCAGCTAGCAACAAAAGACAGCTACCAACCAATCAACAATGCTCTCCAAAATCATTATGTATCATGGTATAAATAAGAAACAAACTTGAGCAACATTCATAATTATAATTCTTGCATTTACCATATAAACACGACGAGTAATAGAAATACTCTGTCTGCTGTCATAACTCTTAACCCGCGGTGGTGTGAAGCAGAAGACTTTGTGGTGGCTCAGGCAGAAAGCTGGGTAGCAACTGGACATTAGTAGAGAAGTTTTTTCAATGCCCTGTGCCAAGCACTTACCTGTTCTGGAGCTGGGTTTACTGCTAGAAAATGTCAACAGGCAGACTTGGGGGTTTCCATGGTCAAACTAGCAAGGCTTTTAAAAACTCCAGTCCTTAAGGAGAAAGTGAACCATTAGCTCACAGAAACTTAAATGTGCTTCTGCATTTGACACTTATGGAATCTGTTTGTGATCGGAAGGAACACAACTAAACAAACTTAATTTTTGAAATCACCAAAGACACACTTGATATTCCACTTAGTTTTACATCCAGTCTGCAAAAGGATTCCTGACAGCTTTGATATCCAATGGTGTTTCTGTGTGCTATACGGGACTGAAAAAAGCAATGGTTTGAAAACCTGCATACGTAACAGCTTTAAAAGCAACAGCCATGGAGATGGGCACTGGGAGCTGGGAATAGAACCAACCAGAAGGAAGAATTAATGAATCTAGACTTATTTTAGGCTCTCAATTTAGGCAGGGAAATTCCTTATTCCTGTACGAGAACTAATCTAACACCCACCGCATAGCCCTTCCAGAGTGCTGTATTATCACATTAAAATGCAACAGCTGACAATAAATCAATAATGCATAGGATTTTAATATTAAACCTTAGTCTAAAAAGAGAAATAGATATCACAGTGGAAGGATAAAAACACACCAGTATCTCAAAAAGCCAACAGTTTCGAACTAAAACATTTAATACCAGCAAACAACAAAAAGAGAAGGAAAAAGAGATGAGGAAAAGAAAGAAGAGCGGTTATTAAATTTAAATGACCTTCTAACCAAAAGAGTTCTTTCTCCACAGGTTGTCTGTTGGAAAGAGTCTTGAATCAGTGCAAAAGCCAGAAGACAGACAGTGATGAAGCACTGAAATGAAGACATACCTTCTGTCAAGACAAGCCAGCTGTGAGCCCGGTGCCAGAGCTGGAGGCAATTGCACAACTGGCAACAGAGTGCAGAGCCAAAAGATGAGGCAAGGTGACCTGCGGGCACTGAAACAGCACAAGACTGGGAAAGAGAAAGGAGCACACCCGCTTTGACTAAATCTGAACTTTTGTTTGTAATTTAAAGAATCATTCAAGATGTCCAGTAAAGGACACTGCTTATGATAATACTATGTGATCTCAGAGATGAGCCTAGACATCCTTCAGACTGAGTCTGAACTGAGAATTTAAATGGAACCCTTTAGCAATCAATATTAAATAAGTCTCATGGCAACATGTACAAAAGAGACTCTCCCAAAAGGAAAAAAAAGAAAGAAATAAAGAATAATTTCAGCGTTTGAGGGAGAAGTGAGGAAGGGAACATAATTTCTCTTTCCGAGACTAATTAGGGAAACAATTTGTGACACATACACACACCTTCTCACTACAGAACAAAAAAATAACTGGACATAAAAAAGGATTTGCACAAAGCATGAGTAATTACATCCCAGGCAAAATCCCCATCCACTAGAACTGTCCTTCTGAGGACTGCTGTGTCAGCCAGCCAGTACCTGAACGGCTGCATGCAACAGCAAGCCATGCCCATGAAACAAGCACTTCTTTTCTTTTGTGTCTTTTAATTCATTATTACTGTGCCAGAGACTACTTCTCTTTCAAGTTCTGAAATGACTTTTTGTTTCATGAGGTGTGAATGATGGCTTACTAGATGACAGAACTGCCTGTTTCTGAGGTAAATCCTTCCCAAATTGAGCATGCAAATTCCCATTTGTAAAGCTGCTGTTCAGCCATCCCTTAAGGAAAAAATATATATATTCTCAATTATTTCCATTGCAAAAGTGTCAAGTTTAACCAAAAGGTTTAAGAGGACCAGGAAAAAAACAAACAAATTAACAAACAAAACCACACCAAACCAAACACAAAAAAATAAAACGAAACACAAAAGAGCACCACAAAACAAACCCTTGAAGTGCATACTCTTGCTTTGAGCAAAATCCTTCCAGTTGATATTCCTTAAATGCTTTTTTTATTTTAACCCTCAGACAGTTTTGTCCAAGCCTCTTTAGGGTGCTATCATCACAGAAACGACACCAACAAAGAAAGTAGCTTTCAGAAAGAAGTTACTATTTGCCTACCAAACAAATCACTGCCAACCCTCTGCAATGACCTGCCAACACCCGGCTGCAACCAAGGTCACAGGAGGCGGCACTTTCAGTAAAGATCCTTTTGTCCTGCTCTCTTGATGTGCAGCTATTGTCAAAAAAGTGACCCGATGAAAACATCCCTCCTCAAGGCCTTGGTGCTCACTCACTCCATCAGTAAAAGGGAAAATGAGCTGCTATGTGCCTTTTTTTACCAGAACTGCTAGCAAACTGGGTTCCATCCTCACCGAGCAGTGCAGAACTGCTATGAACAATAAAGTCCAACTTTGAAATTGCATCTTGAAGTTGCAACCCAACTTGCCAACAAGCCAGAAGTATTCGCTCTAAATATAAAAAACAAACCACACTGGGTTTTATAAACACGTAAGCAACCACCGAAGCTAGACTAAATTAATGAACATGTGTAGTCCAGTTCCAATAGGCAGGACGGAACCCGTATGGCTTCACTTAGGAACTTCTAATCTATGCCTTATAAAAAGGGGTTTTTACACATATGAAACACTCATATACGGTCGAGACATAAAATCAGGATGTAATCAAATCTCCACAGTTTTATATACAGATCCCTTGGGACTTCAAGCTGCAAAACTGAATGTGAATAATTGCATCTATTTTCTAATAAAGACCATGTGCTTCAGGACTCGAGTATGCAGTTTTTAAGAGGTCTGCATAATATTTTTAGAGGTATTTCTACTTCAAATAAGCAATCTGGTTAAGCAGAGATAAACACGCACATACATCAGTGACCTTGTTTAAACAATGCACCGATTATTGTGATAAATCTGGCTGCCAAATCTAAATACAGACTTTTAGGAAAAAACAATGGAGTTTGAGTAGGAGACGGACTTCTCATATTTACTGTTTACCTAATTATCCAAATGAATGTGCAATTTGGCCCCTCTCCCCTTTTTTTCAGGCTGCATGACCACTTTCCCCACTCGGAGCCAAGAGAGCTCTGGCTGTTACTGGAACCAAAGCGTGATCCAGCACATTTGATGCTACGAGCGCACTTGGTGCCATTTCAAAGCTTGCGTCACAGGTCGGGTATGTGCGCACTCCGCTTCCCCCAGACAGCCCCATGCCTGACACAAGGCAAACAGGCACCACAGGACTGAGTCACAGCTACAGAAACAGAGATTTGAATTCTTCCTTTTTTTTTTTAAACTTTTTAGAAATCCCATTCAAAACCCACTCAAAGTTTCCAACTTCGGGTGCCCAAGCAGGAAACGACAGGAGGAGGGGGGAAGAGGGGAAAAAGAAGAGGAGGAGAAAGTTCTTCTATTCAGGGTTATATTTTTAGACTATTACTAGCTTTGTTTTGTCATTGTGCTACAAAAACTAGACCCGTGTGAATTAATGCAGCGTTATCCTCTCTAATTTTTGCTAAGTCCGTGCTGCAGTATTAATCTAATCTTCTTACCCAGGACATGCCAGGGCATTTGCTCCCCCCAGCCCTGCTGCAGCTGATGTTTTTCCACCACAGATAGTCCCAACTGCAGCATACATCCAGCCATACATGCCCTTTTTTCCCCCCCTAAACTAGGTAGGAACAAGTAGAATTCATCCCTTTTTGTGCTGGGAAACAAAATCTACACAAGTGAGGATACAGAACCTGAAATCTTCATTGGTCTTGAAGCATACCAAGGTAATGCGATTTATGACCGTAACGTATGGGAAGAAACAACACTGAGATGCTTTTCCTTCTTGCTAAAAATACTCGCAACTTAAAGCGCCTTTGACCTCCTTGATCTATTGATAAATTATAAAACAAATTTTACTGGGCAGGCTGAGGCTAGAGGAGACAAATCTGTGCATGCTGTCTCCTATACTATTTTAGTTTGTAACAGTTATGTAGCACATTTATTCTTATTGTTTCAAAACAAGTTAAAACTAACTTGTACTTTTTTTAACATATTTCTCTCCCCAGCTGTCATTGCCAGGGTTATTGTCAAAATGGTTTTTTATTTCCTTTCTCCGTGCTTGTACAGCACAGGCCAAACCCATTTGAGACTTTCCTCCCTAGATGTCAACTGCCATGCACAGATCAGTTACACAGAAATACAATGACTTACAGTAAAGAAATCATGTGGGAAAACAAAACAAAACAAAAACCAACAAACAAAAAACACAACAAAACAATCAAACAAAAATCAGCAGAAAAGAAAACCACAAAACCAAACACAGAGAGCTCAACTTATTTATAATGAGCCTGGCTGTTCATACACGAGGCAGAAGTACTGGGCAGTGGCAAGGGAAGAGAGGAAAACAGAACAAGGATTTATTTTTTTTTTGCCATAGAGTTTTATTTTCTTTAAAAAAAAAATAAAAGGCCAGGAAATCCTCCGAATTCGGCATTCCCAACACCACCATGTTAGATGAATATACGGCCTTTGCTTCTTTTTCCCTCCTCACCTCACAGAATGTGAGGATGAAGCAGGCCAATGCTGATGACAGGTCTCACAGGAATACTACTAACAGAGAGAGAAAGAGCCCCAGTAGGTCAAACGTGCACAAGTTTGGGGTTATACCATTTGTCTGGGCAATGTACAACTTCTCATCCCATACTAAAGCATCCCTTTTATTAATTATGAGAACCCAGATCAGGTCTTAGGGTAAGTAAAGTTCCTCCTAAACTTCCCATCTCAAAACCAAAGATTAACTGGCCAGGTATCCTGCAAAAGCCAACAAGGCTGTCATCTTACCATTTAGCTGGATGAATTCTGGGGTAGAGATGATTAAAAGAGACAGTGTGATGGAAAAAAGAGACCCCAAAGGCTCAGAACAACTTGCTCCCTGCTTGCAACCTCACTGCAGAGAGTGGCAAGGGGGACAGGGACCCAGGCAGCTCTGCTCCTACCAGATGTGGAAAAATAGGAAAGGTGGCACACTTAAAAGTCTCCTTCCCAACCCATACCTTGGGCCCCCACTTCAGACGAGTTGTGTCCTCCTGTATCCCAACAGCAGAACACAGCACAAACAGGATCAAATGAGGTGGTGCTGGTGGTATAGGACTGACACACCGCTTTGAGACTCAGGGAGAAGTCGCGTGGTTCTGCCACCATGCAGTTGAAATGACTTCCAGCAACAGCGGCCGAAAATCACCCCCTCATATAAGTATACACATAGGAACATGAGGACAACTGAAACCAAGATAAAATTAAGTTTCTCCTCTCTGAAAAGCTGTCATGAGTATCAATGCTTTATAACTTCTTGTCTGCCTAAAAAAAAAAACTGAAAAAAAAAACACCCCAATTATTACTCTGGAATAAACTTGAAAGGGGCCAATTATTTC
>JANHFX010010499.1:60614-82252 GCA_027560015.1 Chloroceryle amazona
ATATTATAGCCGGGGGGGGGGGATAAATCAGAGCTTATCTTCTTAAAATATAAACCCCTCAAGGAATATCATTTGTTGCAATTAAATGTAAAAAGACAATCCTCAAGATAAGCCTTAACAAATCACCTTAAGAGTTTAATAAGCTGTGGTTTGGTTTGGGGGATTTTTCAATGCATGTGTTTTAAACTGACCTGTCAAACTGACTTCTGAACTTCTCACAAACGGCGAGCATGACAGCCAGAACAGAAACTGTTGTTCAGACAGGTTAGTTTCTAGGACCACTGAGGTAACTTTTCCAATAAAGAGATTTAGAATATTTAATTCTTAAGCTAACACGAAGTGTCAGGTCTTAGCTTGTATCATAAATAACTTCAGTGAACTTGTTCAGAGTGCGATATATTCATCCACCAGACACAGAGATGTCACCCAATTACTGCCACCCAAATTTTTGACTAAGGCTCTCACAGATCAACAAAAAATTCTTGATCCCAAAGTGCTTGAAAAGAGCTGATAATGCTACAGACATTTACTGTCTCACAGTAAATACACCATTGCTTTTACACTTAAGACAGGTTTGGTTGTTGATATTTAAAATAACCTTTATAGACTCTTTAGATATAAAAAGTTATTTTAACAAGCTTTCTTCTGAGTTTCCTTGTCTTTTCCTTTCTGGGTCACTGAAGTTTAGATAGGGGCTCTATTTCCTGCACACAGAAGGCGTGATCTTTTTTCTCTGTACTTTCTTACTTGCTTTGTTCCATGCAAAGAAAGATGTTCACCAACCAGCTGAGAAGTAGGATGCTCTGTTCCCACAGCAGATACCATCATTCACTCTGTGCTCACAAGACAAAGTATGAGATCTCCTGCTTTGTCCCCCAAATCACAACCCTTTTGCAAATTTTCTGTATGCCTAAATTAATCTTACCTTTTTTTTTTTAATTTTTTTTTTAAATGTCAAGTGAACAAAAATGCACATTGCCTGCCAAACCACAACTCCCCCCCGTTCAAATCTTAGAACGTATCCCTGATTTCTTGGTGGTTTGGGTGGAAATTTAGGTAGGCAGACACCGAGTTTGCCAAGCTGCAATGGTTGCCTTGGCCGATGGAAGACTGGTACACCTGTCAAGTCCAGAGAGAATCACCTCGATGTCTGCTTGTGCATCCTGGATTACAGAAGTACAAGCAAACACAAGCGAACCCAAAACTCAGGGCTTGCACCAGGCTGTGGTTGCACCCTGCAGAAGCTCTGGCTTCGAGGTGATCTCGTGGGCATCTTTTGTTGTTTCTAGCTGTTTAAAACACTTTCACTTGAGTGACTGTGGGTTTGCAACTCCACCATTTAAGGCAGCACATCCAAGGAAACTGTAGCAAAGGTGGGAGAACACAGACAAATACCTCTTAAACTGACTTGGCTATTGAAATCAGTCTACAGTGGAATTTGAAGCTTACAAAAAGGTTTCCTGAAATAGCGCAAGATTTATACAGAGATGATTGCACACTGATTGATGCCTTATTCAGAATCTTTTTGTCACATTCACTGGGGAAAAAAAAAAGGTTGGTTTTATTCCTGTCCTTTCTTCTACCCTCCGGGGTTCTTTTCCCCAGTTACTTTTCCCACTCAATCTCATCTCTGTTCCTCCCATTTAACAGCTACCAAACACAACCAACAGGCAGATAAAATCACACACACTTTCCCATTGTGTTGACTGTAATTTTTGCAGCTGAGTAGTCCATATGCATCCCAATTTACAGAGATTCTAAGGGACTGCCTGTCACTGAAGTTAACAGTTCATCCACCTGCATCTCTGCTTTTAGTCCATTTTTGAAAGTCAAAACTTACAACTCTAGTCCATCAAAAGAACTATAGTTCAATAGATTTAACAATGCAAAAAAATACCTATTCAAACACTAATTTAAATCTTCTCTTTCTAAAGATGGCAATGAGAGGAATATTAAAATGAGTGCTTCAGCTTCTTTACCATTAAGATGTCTAAGTTTTGTACTAGACAGTTAAGGGAATGTCTAGCTGAAGCAGAAGGTGGCAATATCCGGGTAATCCTACCAAAGCACTGCTCTCTCATTCTTTTTCTGTTATTAAATGCAATATAATTAGATGCAAGAATTCCTAGTAAACTAACTAAAGCAAATCACTGTGAATTACACTACTGGGAAAATTAAGCAGAAGGAAAATCAGTGCAGCCATACAAAAGACATTAGGGACACACAACACAATTTCTTACTAAAAAAAAAGGAGGAATAAATATGTATTTAAAGCTCAGTAACTCAGAGCCAAGAATAAGAGAGGAAACATGACATAGAGCGGAAGGGGAAGGGAAGTGAAGGAAGAAACATGTATTTATTATCTCAGGATCTTAAATTCAAGGATTCCAGAAGTGAAGGAGCAACAAAGCAATTCCACTGCAGCTTCTTCTGACAGAGACGGGTCTAATGCTGCCATACCTTGCCATATGAGTTTGACAATGGATGTAGAGCTCCTGAAATCTGTCAGCTAGAAAGCTGCAATTTAGCAAAGGTAGTTATTTTTGAGCACTAACTCTGGAAAAAGCTGAATTTAGCTCCGAGAAGAACTAGCCGCTGCTTGAGATTGTCCCAGAAAGTAACTGGCTATATCAAAAGATTCACACAGGAACTTTTAAAGCTTTAAAATCTAGACACAAGCAGAAAATTAATGTTTGTGCTTTTTCTGACTAGCCTAATTATAAATTTCATCCCCAAAGCAACTTTCAAAGTTTAAATTCACTTCTACCTAAACTACCATCTAATTCTTGATCTCCTCTCAGGCCCTACTAAAAGTGGCAGTGTCATTTTGAAAACTAATTCTCTCCCTTACTGTTATCTGATAACAACCCTCAGGACTGCAAAATTAATCGTGATAACAGCAGAATATACCGACAAGTGAACCCAAAAGCTTTAAGTATTTGTACCACCAGCACCATCAGCAGTAACTGATGTTTATTTACATCGTAGTAGCAGTGGAGAGCTGGTTAGTGAAAAGCAAAATAATTTCATGTCACAGCTGATATTACAATCACCTTCTGTGAACTTTAGGTGGATAAATGCAGGGATATGCAAAAAAAACGCCTATGTTCAGCAATTAAGATAATTTAAGACAGATAATGAAACACTTAATAAACATTCCCCATTCAGAATTACAACGGCTTTCTTCTGGTACAGGTTAATTCAGTTTGGAATTAATTCTTTGGAAAAGTTCTACTGAACACTAAAAAAAGCTGTCCCAAAACAGTCAGGATATCTACAGCGGGTGATGAAGGGGAATAGACAGATCTGGAAAAGCTCAGAAATACCCTTGACAGAAGGCTCTGTCTACTGAACTCTCCAAGCAAAACCACAGAGAGGATACTAAAGGGTATTATTAGTCCAGTTTTTGATGCTGGGAAGACTACAACGTGGAACTCTTAATTATCTTGTGGAGAAGCCAAGCTCAAATCCATTGCAGAGCTAGAAAGGAAAGCCGTGTCTGCAGGACTGCCAGAAACTATGACTTGTGCTCTGGGAATAAATATGTGCTCTATTTTGTCATGTCAGAAAGGGACCATAAAATTTCTTCCACAAAGAAAAAACACTATGGAACAATATAAGTAGCTTTGTTGCTGTCCCTTGGTTATTTGTAATGAAGAGGTGACACAGAGATATAAAGAACAGGAAAAGGTTTACTTTTAATGTAAGTTATCTTCAGAAGCAATATTAAGCAATTTAATACTCATGATAATGTTGCTTTTTAGAGGCTGAAATGTTTTCATTACTTTAAAAAATTTAAAAGAAAATATATATGAAGTTCCCAGTAAACAGAAGTAGAAACATATACCCTATTAGAGATTTTATACCTTACCCTGCTCACTTTCCTCTCCCTACTGCAATTATCTGTCTGCAGAGGAAGTAACACAAGACATTCTGTGGTTCACTTCATTTATAAGAATGATGAATAGACAAGGTAATACCACATGAATTTTAAAAGAGATTTTTTTTCTTTTTCTTCTTTTTTTAAAAAGACATTAAAAGACTTTATGAAGACAGGATTCTGACAGCTCTCTGATAGAGGGATACAGCATTACTAAACCCAAACCAGACTCAGCATATTTCCAACACCTGTACTGCAAGATTTTGATTAAGCAAGGTGCTTTGCTGAGTAAATATGTTCTAAAGCACACTCACTTCAACTGGCAGCATAAATGTCATTGCACTCACATGATTACATCAACAGTGAACCTCCCTGAGCAGTGGTGTTCTGATAGGACAGCTCAGTAGCTACTGCCTTTAAAATCTATACTATTTTATGTATGGTCATTTGCTTCAGAGGTTCCCAACATATCATGCTCATCAGTGTCAGACAGAAGATACTCTTAAAAAGCCCAAACCTCTGAGGTACTGGAGACTCCTGTTAAACTGACGTTATTTACCTGACAAAAGAAAGTAATGGCAAGACGGTGCAAACATCAAGGCTGTTGCTTTTCTGCTGTTTGAAATCTTTGACGTGACTTTAACTTTCATTTAACAGCTTCTTGCAGTCAGCCTCATCTCACAGAACCTTCAGACCATGTGGCTGAAATAATGGGCGTCATTTCAAACGTTAACTAAAAGAAAATGCAGCATATAGCTAGAAAACAAAGAATATTGCTTAGCTAAGCTCTTCTTTATAAGTTTTTGCTGCTTTGCTGTTATTTAATATGTTGAGTTTTCCATACAGTTTGTATTTTTCTGTGTTATAAGGCAAACAATGATGTTAACTGAAATTGGCTGTTGTTTAAGTGTCTCTTTAACTAGGGCACAGCTCAAGCTAATTTCATTTTATCTCAAATCCAGAAAATGATTTGCATTTTCTCCTGTAGTTGTCAGCCAGCAGACAGGCAAATTAAACAGTATTTTTAAAGTAACAGGGATCTCAGGAGAGAAGAGATAAATACAACAGCATTTGTTAAGCTGGAAAAATGCCATTTACCTACTTTGACCTTGACTTATTACAACTTTTTTGTTTTAAAGATCGAAACCTTAGCATGTGCAGTTTCACCATCACTTCATGAAGCATTCACAAGTCCTCTACCACAACCAACCTCAAACATATTTATACAGAGTGGTCATCAGAAAAAACAACTAAGTGGAATATAACTCTTGCAGAAACAGCCTCTGACCAACTCTATTCTTATACAGAAGTCACCACTTAGAAGTCCCTTCTAAAGAATGTTCTTTCAACTAGTTCATTAATCGCGAGATCACGAGGATGGGCTGCCCAGAGAGATGGTGGAGGCCCCATCCCCAGAGTCATTCAAGGTCAGGCTTGATAGGGCTCTGAGCAGCCTGCCCTAGGTAGAGATGTCCCTACTTGTGTAGGGAGGTTAGGTCAGATGACCTCTAGAGGTCTCTTGCAGACTTAAACATTCTATGATTCTATGATCTCTGAAAGCTGCTGCGAGCTGTTGGTGTTTAAGGAAATGCATGAATTTGGAACATGCAAACTTTCAGATATCCCCTAAGTAAATCCCTCACTAGGAACTAGGAATGAAAGAAATTTTTTTTTTTTTCCTCCTTATGGCATGAAAAGAGTTGAAGAGTGATCAGACACAGACCAAAGCAATGCTCATCAGCCTATTTCACTGCAAACTTTTCTCCTGCCAGAATCACGTTATAACACAGAATAATGTGTAGACAGATTCTTGCTGCTCCCCATACTCTAAACACTGGAAAATAAATACTGCAAGTGTCCTTTCTGCTTCTCTATAACGTTTCCTTCCTGTGCCATTTCTTTTTCCATCTGACCACCCACTGCAGTGTTCCTTTTATCCGCACATGAGTATGAAGATCTGGGAAGAAGGCTGGGATGGTAGAACTGAGTTGTCAGCACGCAGCCTCCCCACGTGAAAAAAAACAAAGTGGCTACAAGCACCCAGGTTCCATGGGGCAGAACGAGTGCTTGTATTTATATACCTTATCCAAATCGCTCTTCATTGGCTATGTCTCTTCTGGGATCACCATCCCACCAGCTGTATTCCATACCCTACTCCCAGCTTCCCAAACTTTCTGACATTCTGCAGGTAGTGAAAAAAAACAAACAACAAACACCACCACATTTAACACACATCCCCACAGTGTAAAAAATGAGATTTAAATCCAAATAAAACAAGTCTCCAGAGATTCTGAAATCACGCTGAGAGACTAGTAAGTAAGTTTGGGCTAGAAGGGAACAGCATTTGCCCACAAGATCTCTTTCCCAGAAAAGGCCAGAGTAATACTTTGCACATCCAGCTTGTAACTTCTAGGCAAATGCCACTGCTTCCAGCTGAGTCTGAACTGTCCCCTTCACAAACACTCTCTCAGCTGGAGTCTTGGGAGAGATTAGCAGCAGCCAGTAACTCACACAAAAGTCGCATTTTCCATGAACAGCTTTTCATTAAAGTTCATATGTTGATGAAACTGGCACTTGCACAAACCTGACCACACACGGATCAAATTGTGCCCTCCTATCTTTGTCAAACCCCAGAGCAGGGAGAAGTTGCTCTTCTTGGGGAGGATTATTTCAGTCTCCAGTAACTCACCAGATCAGTCCTAATTAGCCTGAGTTATTGAAGAGCCTTCTGCCCTATTAAATATCTATTCACTCAGATATGCTGCTGCAAAAATTGTTTCCTGCTGTGGCAGTTTATGATGTTTGCTTTGCCGAATGGCAGCATGAAGAAAGGACGTTGGCACCAGAAAGACACAAGGCTAATAAAATCAATTCCTGAAATCTGAGCCGGCCTCTTAAAAACGCTCACTGGGTAGGCATATAATCACACTCCATAATTATTCTAATTTGCACAATTAAGAGCTGAATAAACACCATAAATTTAAATGAAAAACCTCAGGCACAGGCTGGTGTTGCTACTGGAATATTTTAAAATCCAAAATATACAACACAGCCGATGACAATTCTCTGTAACCACGGCAATATGAGAGCCCCTTACTGAAATCCAGTTAGGTACTTCCCACCAAATCAAAAGAATAAAAATAAAACAGTAAAATTGCTTCTCCTACAGCTTATTAGCATTGTTTTCTTCTCAATTCCATCTTTTGGTAAATCACAACTGACACAGTAGCTTATATGCTCCTGAGATGCCTCGTCTCCTGCAAGCTCCCCACTCCCCCCATACCATTCCAATTTAAAAGCCACCCACCCTACTTATACAGACTGCTGCTGTCATTTAGCCAAGCTAAGGCAGAAGCCCCTGGGCATGGTAAAGAACAGACATTAAAAGGCACCGTGCCTTTAACTAGGAAATTCCTCTAAATAGCCATCCTGTCACAAAGGTTTTGCGGCCATCTCACACTGGAAATATAAGATTAAAACAGCACCCAACTGCTCTCTGCCTGCTGCTGCCTATCTCCTCCCAGGCACCTCAACCAATGCTTTCTGATCAGTTATCTTTCCCATCAGGCAAGACGTGTCTCATACTCACCACTGAAGGGCTTTGCCTGCACTAGCACCTTCCTCACCAGGCTTGCCATACTGGAATTTTCACCCACGTTGTCTAAACCTGTTCGGGACCAAACCAGGTGGAAGAATTAAAAGAAAACTGCCTGCATCTAGTCCCTGCGTCTCCACTGGCTTCTTGGCTTTTTCAATTGAGGCTGCACAGCATTTGGATGAGCAAGGCTGAAAACACACACACACACACGTACACGCACAGGAAGCTTGGAACCAAATCAGTGTTAAATGCACCGACTTCCTTCTTCATGCTCCAGTATCTCTGCTGTAAACAAGCACTGCGTTATTACCTAAATGAAGCCAAAAAGCCCGGCAGAGAAGGACAAAAGAAGGGAGTGGCTCCAGCAAGGAATAACTATTTTAAATACACAAACATCTTCCCATCAGATTAAAACTAGCTTTTAAATTAGGCAAATTCTGAAACCATTGTTGTGACAGAATAACGCAAGACAAACAGGAGACGTTGCTTCCTCCTCTGGAGAGATCTCCTGGATTTCCAGTACGAAGCGTCCCATACGCTTTCCAAGTGCCTGGACAAAAGACCTGCAAAGCGTTCATGTCACTCCAGGGATAAGAGGCAAAGAAGGGGGAGGCAGATTCACACAGAAGCCCCAGAAGAAGCACCACCAACTCCAACAGATGCACCTTGCAGTGTAGATGCAGAGGAGGGATGCTTAGCTTGTGTTTGGGTCAGACCACGTGGCCAGGCCTCCCAGCCCTGCCCCACAAGCCCAGCCACCAACTCTCAGGAACAAGGTGAGCTGGCAGAAGTGCATGTGTGTGTTTTCAGGGATTAGGCAGGAGTCAACTGCATCCTCTCCAACAGTGTTTCATGCACAGTTGCTTGTGTGTTGAGAGATCTCCACCTCACTCCCCACAGCTTCAGGCACCTTAAGACTTCAGCAGGTTTTCTCCACTATTTTGAGGCATTTGACTAACAGCAGGTCCACCTCTGGGCAGACTGGAGAACACACCACCAGCGTGCATCAGACATGCCACCAAACCCTTCTTCACAGACCGAGAGGAGTCTACCATTTGGCAACAAACGCTCTCTTGATGGGTAAGGACACAAGCAGGTCAAGCTCTCCTCACCCAAAATGCCCCCCAAAAAAACTGTGATGGCTTTGACTGCTCCATGGATCTGCAGCAGACCCATGTGCTTGGCAGACAGGATGAGCAAGGGGAGGCAGAGCCCCTGAGAGAGAGGGAAGTGGCTGCTTCTGCCTACCGCTGTCCCTCACAGATGTCCTGCTGCAGACTGTGCCAGGCTGGGTGGCTCTGAAGAGCATCCTACCTTGTCTGCTGAGGGAGCGAGCCAGACACAGGCCACTGCCCATCCTTTCCTGTTGTAGTAGGCTGCAGCAGCATCCTCCAGACCTACAGGCCTGCTGTATCCAAGCATCCTTTGAAGAAGAGAAAAGGGAGGATGGTCTGAATGGCCTTGGTCCGCCACCAAGGATCAGCCAATCAATGACCATGATAATGCTGGGTAGATGGTTCGACTTGATGTTAGAGGTCTTTTCCAACCTTAGTGATTCTAATAAATAAATAAATAAATCCAATTGCCTATGGGAGGAAAGACTGAAATGTACGTGGCTTCCCAGCACTAGAAACTCTTCCCTGTCTCTGAAAGTATTGCCAAGTTATAGCAGTTCTTGGTCTGGGATCTTCAGCAGCTGGTATCCTTATTGACAATGAAATAGTGCCTGACCACTGTGGGGTTTCTCAAATCAAATGGCCAGCACAAAAAGCTGAGGAAAGAGAAGCTGGCAGCCTAGCAATACTTAGCCTCAAGAAGATAAGAAGTGCCTGTCTGAAAAATCTGCCATCTTATGCCTTTTCAGACAGATGCATGTTACTTATCTGTCTATCAAAGACCACTTATCTCATAGAAGAGCTTTATTACATCTAAGCTGAAACAATGAAACACCGTGACTATTCAACAAACATCTTTTTTATTACTACCTTGCAACACCGGCCACTAAAAACTCCCCTTTTTTTTGAACTCCCAATATGGCAACAGCGGATTCCACCATCCACCTCTTCCTCCCCTTTCCACCCTGTCTTTCAAGACAAACCAAGTTCTCACAAATGCAAAGTAAAATTAAATTTCTGCTATCACTTGAGACACATAAAGGGTGTTGGGGTCAAAAAAAAAAGATAGAGAGCTGCTCTTAAAATCAGAGACTTTCCTTGATTCTTCCCAGGGTAAATGGGAAAAGTTGCACAACAACCCTCCACATGACTGGGAGAAGTCCAGTTACAGAGAAGCAGGAGCACAGGACAAGCAGTGTCAAGCCAATCATTCTTTGGCCAAAAAGCTGCTGCTTCTTGTTCCACTCGCCAAGACTAAAAAGTGGCACTTCATTACAGAAGAACTGGACACAGCTTCAAACCTTCATTTCCATTTAACCAGAAAAAAAAACATGCTAGCACCTAAGAGTCTGACTGAGACAGCATCCTTCTGGGCTTGCTCCCTTTGACTTGACCAGCGGCAGTCACCTCCTGTACTGCAGCTGTCCTGTACCCTGCCAGAAGCCTTCATCCAGATGCTGGCTCACTTCTTGGTTTTCCCTCCTGACAGCTTCTGAGATACAGTCACGGAACTGCTCGTGCAAGTTGTTAATCTGGCAAACCCTTCCTGGATAATCTTTCAAGTGGGCCAACTGTGATCAACTATCTATAATATGATGATTCCAAAAAGAAAACAAAACCAACAAACCAACACCCAAAACATTAAATGTCTCCAGCAACAAAACACAAGCCCACAAGAATTGGGACTTAAGACCACCCAGTCACACGAGACTGTGTCTGGATACATACATGCATGTACGTGCACGCAGGCAGGGACACTGCAGGACCATCCCAAATCTCTTGGGTAGCCCTTGCACAGTCTGGAAGCTCACCTTGTGACCAGCACCAGCACCATGCAAGTCCCTTTTGGTCAACTGGTCTGTGGACAAGTTAATGTGAGTTTCACGTAGTCCAATATGCCAGCTAACTGCCTTAACACAAGTGTTTATGTGCATGTCTACCAAAAGACATCCAGAAATTCATTGTTCAAGTATAATGAAATCATTGCTACAGTACAAAACAGAAATAATTTCTTTAATGTCCATCAGCCAAAGAAGGCTTCACATTAACACTCTCATCCCTGCCAAATAATGAAACAATTACCACATGAATATTAACAGGGGTTTCTCAGCAGGATGACTCGAATATCATAGGGAATCTCAGGAGACGCTGCAAGACTCTGCACGATGCCTCAAGTTTGTATCAACTTAGAGCGATTACTTCAGGCAACAGCGGCTCCTCAGCCTGGTTATGAGGGGGTTCCATGTAATAAAAATAACAAGCCCCAGGATGGGAGCAAGGGAAAGAAAATGTTGCTGCTCCACCAATTGCACTGCGAGGAGTCGGAGCCCTTCGGGTTTGCCAAAAAGGAAAAATACGGTAACAACTCTGCTGCTTCTCACACCCTATAGGAATAAGAAAAATGGTTTTGTATGTGTCTATTTAAGGTCACAAAAGAAAGAGGAGTCTGGTCAGTTAACCCCTTCAAGAGGTTTTCTGGGATAAACCAACATTGTGAACATGGAGATGTTGAGAACAGAGTAGCATGCAGGCTTCAGATCAGCAAAACTGTGCTCAAACTTTTCCACTGCTTTGACTTTCAACCCAACCTCCCCAGTATCAGAAGGCTTTCCCCAGTATTAGGGGCTTTCACCTGTTACACACAAAACTGAATAGTCTGCTTTACCCTTCCATGAGCAAGTCTGCTTGCAGCTCCTCACCTAGTTCAAGGAACACAAGGAGTCATGGAGTTCCCTCAGCTGAGCTTTCCCAGGTTTACGGCTCTCTTGGCAGCTAAGACTTTCAAATAATCTTCAAAGGTCTCATGCTAAAGCTTCACAAGCTTAAACCTGGGCATTGCCCCTTCGTTTGCCATGTGGGTTATGGAAAGATGCGATAAAAGCTTGTTCCCAACACAAATATATGATCAAGTATATTTTTAATATTACATATAAAAGCAGTAATTAGAATTTTTGCTTCAATTACAAATATACTCAAAACCAGAGAAACTATCACCTTGGGTAGCTAGGATCCCAGGAGATATTTTAAGCTTAGGATCTTGTATGCTTGAGATGTGATTCCGGATCAAGACAAAGATGTGCGTTCACATCACATTCATACTAAGGATCCACTATAGCCCTTCCAATTTTACAGGCTTTACCAAAAAGGAAGGACATCCTCTCCCCACCCTTGAATACCTTCTACAGACTCAAAAAAAAAAAAAAAAAAAAAGAAAAAAAAAAAAAAAAAAAAAAAAAGGGAGAAAGAAAAAAAAAAAAAGTTGACACCCAGCACAGTGACCTGATGTTTTCCATGCTTTTGCCCTCTGATAAGCACAAAAATGCCTTCTGCTGGGCGTTTTCCCAGTTAACCTTCCTGACCAAAAACATTAATGCTCAGAAGAAAACGGAACCTGCTGCAGTAGGTAATGATACTAAATATAAGCAATGAGTCAAGTCACTTTGCTTCTCAGGCGTTCAATTTAACAAGTCATTTCAGAAGTTCAAAAACACAGTTGCTGTGCAGACCCTAGGAGCGCTGAGCATTTCTCATTTTTATGGATCTGGGGGATAAGTAAAATATATTCTTTAAACTAAAACTATTACAGAACTCTGTGAAACAGATGCAGTTCAGACAAGTTTTTTATTGCAGCTGTTGCTATTAAAAACGACTCATCACTAGTGACCATCTAACAAAACATTATTACAACTGGCATAAGTAAAGAGAAAGGAGGTACAGAAAAAAAGCAGGCAGGACAGGGAGTATCCAGGAGACGGCTGCAATTCCTCTCAGAGAGGTCCTGCCATAGGTTTGCAACAAAGCCACAGGATCACAGATTGCACCATTCAGGCAAGACAGATTAAACTGGCCTGGGAGGTCCCGGCCAGGCATAAAGCTGAGTGTCTAATGGGGGAGTCTGCTCCCCAAGTCCAGGAGGAGGACAGGAAAAGTCCAAAGCGTTCAACTGCCCTTGAAAGCAAAGTCTCAAGGCTGGCAAAGCAACAGAAAGCCAGCGGGAGATGCTTCCCACTGTGCGCACGGCAGTGGGAGGCTGCTTTTGAAACAGAAAAATACACACTTTTTAAAAAGAAGAGATTAAATAACTAATGGAGAAGTCAATGAAGGAAATCAATGATGCATTAAGAGTTTTGATCATTCTCAAAGTATTTACACAGTCTGCACTTTTTAAAAAATAAAACTTAGATGAAAGACCTGCTGGATTAAAAAAAAAAAAAAAAAGGCACAATCTCATGTTCATTTCTTATAAAGTTCACCTCTACAGATATTCACCAATTTCCCACCTCCCACCCCTGCAAATTGTGTCAATGTGAAAAAAGCCATGTAACTGAAAAATTCAACTTTTAATCCTTTTCGGTACCACGTCTCTCTGCATGTTAACCGGGAATCAAGACAGCCAGGGAAAAAAATCCACTGAGACTCCATGGGAGATCGCTTTGCTATAAATGTGTCTCCAGAGACAATCTTTATTTGGGAGAAGTGTATTTATTTTCTATGTCTAAATGCCAATAACAGCTCCACGTCTCTGGTTAGGAATCTGACACACAGGGAAATGATCAGTAACTGCAGGCATTATTTTGCTCTGACTGATACAGTAATAATGCTTTACAAGGCATCTATAGAAAGGGGGGGGGTATGTGTGGGGAGAACCATATACAATTCCAGAAACATGCTGATAAAATGACATATTGTCTTCTGGAATCCAAGATGTCAAAACCAAATGTCTGTAATAACTCTTGATAGGACAAAAAAACACTGTAAAAAAAGTTGCAAACACGAAGTCACTCTTTCTGCACGCAGCATCAGTTCTCTAAAATATAGGCCATTCTTTTATCTACATTTTACTGTCTGCAGAATCAAACTCTCCACCAGCAGCTCGGCAAGTTCTCACTATGGGGCTGAGATTCATATTCTCCTCAACAATCAAGTTGACTGCGGCTGAGGAGGTCTGAATGCACGTAGTACAGTTCGTCCTGGTGTTTCCAAGAGCTCAATTTTTTCAACCCTCAGGCTCCCTCCCCAAAGCAGGTCTCCCTGTCTTCCCCAGCAGCCTCCCTCCTCTGGAAGAAGTCCCCTTCTCCCTGCAGGTTCTCTTACCTGCATTTACACACTTCATAGTAAAAAAAGAGGAAAAGGAAAAAAAAGAAGAGGGCAGGAAGACTATGCCAGGTCCTCCAATAGAGGGATGTGGAGGTGAAGTACAGCACATCTTGATCCCCTGTCTGAGCTTAGAGAAATAGTTGTTGGGATCTACAGGCCTATCTCAGCAGCTGCAGGTGGTCACAACACCAAAGCAGCAGTCTACTACTGCGTGCAAGCACCTGCTCTGACTACCCACAAAACCTGTAAAGATAAGGCAACAAAAACTTCCCCCAAAATATATAATCTACATTGTGACAAGCACTTCTCACCTCTAGCACAAGATCTTTGATGAACAAATTAGCTTTGCTGGAGTTTATCGAGTATTTTAAGGTATGCTTAATAAAATGCCTATAAAGAAGAGCAAGGTTCTAAATTCTGTAAACAAAAGGTTTTGATGAGGAAGAATCTGCAGATCTTTCTCTCCTCTCCCACTGCCCTCCCTCCCCTGGGAGTCTGACAATTTTCTGCATAAACGTGCAAGGAAAGACATGCTAAAGATTGCTTTGAGCCAGACCCTTAAAAATAAAAATACATAAAAGAGACAGAAAAAGAAAGAGACAAGAAGCTAAATTCAGAAGATGGGAAATCTGAAACATCAGATGAAAAGGAACTGTACGAATGATACCATTGCCAGTAAAGGGGGAGAGCCTTTGTGGGGGACACAGGGCTGTGTGTGCCAGCCTGGCAGATCGCAGAGGCAAGGATTTTTCAGCAGCCTAATTGCCTTCGTTAACTGCTGACTGAATCACACAGAATCCAGACACACAGGAAATTTATTGGAAACTCAACAAGAAACAGCCCGTGGTTCATTCTGCAGGTTAAAGTGCTCTTAAATGAAATGGCCACTAAAGAGATTACAGCTTCCTAATCAAACCACACATATGAAAGATGCAAGGGAGGAAAGAAGGGAAGAGGGAAGTTGGAGCGACTGAGGGTAGGAAGCTAAAAAAAGATCAGATATCTACAACAGATTAGACGGGGAGAATCCAGAAGAAATGTGGACTTAGGTTTTGTCTTTACATACTTTGCTCCTGGTCCTCAGCCCTTAGCCCAGTGTAAACCAATATACATAAGCTGGAAATGGACATGGCATCTCTCTAGAAAAATAATTTGGGGATGTGTATAGGACCCAGAAGTGTATTTCTGTAGCCCTGTGTTCAGCACAGGGAGGAAAGGCTGTTTGCACCTGCAGAACATCCATCTCTCTTCTGATTGCTGTTACCACAGGACTGTCCCCCCTTCTTGCCACTGGTGCTGCTGGGAGGACATTCATGATTTTGTTGTCAGCACCAGCAGAAAGAATAATGCACCAGATCTCGCCTTACCCTGCGTCTCTCCTTCCAGAAGGGAATCTCTAGCCAAAGGATGTTAAAAGGACAAAGGAACAAGTGCTTCCTCGTGCACCGTACTTATTGGTGCTCCCCATAAAGAGTGCATCATTCACTACCATGTTAATAATTGGCTTATTTTACTGTAGGATATCGCCAAGTTAAAATAACAAAGAATGTTATTATTGTATTAGTAAACTACCTTATCTTTATAAATAACAAAACATACACAGGATAACACACAGGATGTCAGGGATTAGAAGGGACCTTGGAGATCTTTGAGTCCAAGCCCATGCCAGAGCAGGACCATACAATCTAGCACAGGTCACACAGGAATGCATCCAGGTGGGTTTTGAAAAATCTCCAGAGAAGTAGACTCCACAACCTCTCTGGGGAGCATGTTCCAGTGCTCTGTGACCCTTACAGTAAAGGAGTTCCTCCTCATCTTAAGGTGGAACCTCCTGTGCTCCAGCTTAAATCCATTCCCCCTTGTCCTACCACAGGGCACAAGTGAGAAAGGCTGTCCCTTTCCTCTTGACACAGCCCTCATATATTTATAAACATTTATCAATGTTTATAAATATCTCAGCCTTCTCTTCTCCAGACTAAAGAGCCCCAGGTGTCTCAGCCTTTCCTCATAAAGCATGTGTTCCAGTCCCTTTATCATCCTTGTGGCTCTGACACCCTCACAGTCAAGAAGTTTTTCACCGAAAAGGTCATACAAACAAAGCAACAATTTTTTAAAAAAAACACCTTCCCAACACATGACAATTTGTCTCCCTCTCATCTGTTTATAATAATTCTCATGGCTCTTAAAATATTAGAATACTCCCCTGAGTCTTATAGGTTAAGTTCTAAAAATGCAAGAGGTACAAAGCCCTTTTGCCTCCCCAGCTCCTACACTTGTCACTTTTCCAGGCAACTGCACCCTTGAGACAGCTTGTGCCCACTGAACAACTTGTCTTGTCCAAGAGGGAGTCTCCTACACTCCATGCACTTCACCAGCTGACTCCAGTCACTGCTCAGTAGAGAAGCATCCCTCTACCCTCCAACCCCAAACCTTCAATAAAAGGGACTACTGAGCTGTGGAGCCAGTACACAAGGGGTGAAAATTCTAGAGGCTCTGTGGTACTGCTTTAGGTGTATTACAAAACCACTCCAGCACGTAAAAACCAGAACTGTGCTCAGGATGTGGTCCCCAAAAGGGACTGCGGCCTTACAGGAGAGGACAGCACAAGGCCATCCACCTGGAGCGACCTGCGCAGTGAGAGTTTGGCCAGGCCACTTGGATCCTCCTCCAGCACAGCAAAATAAACTGGCCAGTCTCGGCCTTTCTCCTCCTGGGATCTCCCTTTTCCACCACCACGGACCAGACATTTTTAATCGCTGTGTCTACATCCAAGATTGCACACTTTTTCAGTTGGCAGGCAGCTGCCAGAAACCCACTTTTAATCCCTAAACTTGAGTCCATGCATAAGGAAAACAACAGAGAACCGTATGAGAATCTTGTAATTTGCTCTCTGAAATAACCCTAAGAGCCCACAGCAAGCCACGTGCACAAAACCTCAGATAAGCATTTCAATCTCCTGTCATCATGGGAATCAAAGCTGCCATTTTGAAAAATCATGGGTTTCTACACCGGCTGTGTGAAAGTCTGACTGCGTAGTTTAACAAAGCAATTGTTTCTTCCTTTAGTGGAACAGAAAGGCAGTTGTTTTCAGTTGTTTTGCACAACTCTTCATCATCTGCTTTCCTGAAGAAGAGAGCTTTATGTGAGCTCTGCCACAAGCCAGGCACTTGTATTTTAGAGTAGGTGAGAGAAAAAAAAAACAACTACAAGAACTACAAAATATTGCAGCCCAAAAAAGCAAGTCCCGTCTCCACAGTAGATTCCAGCTGTGTTACTAAATGAATCGGTGATTTTTCCCACCCATGTACTTGTAGTCCTGGACTTTTGTTTGAATTAAAATTAGTAGCTACTTAGCATGAAGAAAACCTCCCTGTGACCTTCCTCTCTTCCAAGTTTTTCTGGGGAGAATGAAAGTATGAAGCAAGGGTAATATTTAAGAACAAGATGCTAGTTTTACTGGAGGAATTAGGAATATCTTTACACATGAGCAACAGTTGTCTTGCTTATTGAAGCAGAGCTGACCCCAATCACTCACTGCTTTCTTGTGAGTGTAACTGTGGGTCAACAGTCGCCTTAAAAAACTTAGGGTGTAGCCAAGTGTCACATCAAGGCTGCCAACGTTTTTCAAAGAGTGGCTAAGTCAGATGTTTGATTGACTGCAACCAGGGGAAGCAACAGACAGTCAAAAATTTACTTACCAAGAGAGAAGCCTTCCCCACAAGTGTAAAACAGCTCTGGGATACAATTTTCATGAAAGGCAAAACACGCTCTGGACTCCCAAAGTATGGTTTCAAATGTCCATTCACCACCTACACATCAATAACCAAGTCAAATAATTGTGCAAAATGGTTTTATGTAAAATGGTTGTTTTAAGGGAGCAGGGACAGGGTGAATGAAAACCACAAATCCCCTTGCACATTTCTCCTGAATAAAGTATAAGCTTAGAAGCTGAGTGAAGGGACAGGAGAGATTTTTCCCCTTGGCACAGAGAGAAGAGAACACACTTAAAAAGAGCACTAGTAAGACATCCCAAAGAACACCACTATCAAAACAATATGAATTTTGGTACCAAAAAAAAAAAAAATCATCAGGATGGCACATCACTCCACATGAAGCAGCAGTAAGGAAGGGAAGCACACAGACAAAAGAGGAAGAGACATACCATAAAGTAATAGAAGGAGGAAACGAGAGAGGAGGAGGAAGAGAAAGAATAAAGGCAGATTGGTAGTTCTGGTGGTGGGAAAAGACATAAAATACAAGAAGTGTAATAAACATAGTGTATGTAACAGTTTCTTTCCTATAAAACCATATGGGACAAGATCATGGAAGTATTTTTTCATCTCAGTTAATAAGCAGATATCCTCAGGCCAGTAAGTAGCAGGTATATTTTTCCAAGGACTGAAGGAAATACTGTATTAAGATTAAAAATAAAAGGGAATGCTCACTTAATCTCCTCTGCAATCTGAATCCCCACTTATAAATGGCAGGGACTGGAGACAATGAGAGATTGCTCGATTACATAGT
Source organism: Chloroceryle amazona (assembly GCA_027560015.1). Lineage (NCBI taxonomy): Eukaryota > Metazoa > Chordata > Aves > Coraciiformes > Cerylidae > Chloroceryle > Chloroceryle amazona. The sequence goes on from JANHFX010010499.1 coordinate 78,829, forward strand.
CCTCTGCAATGCAGTTAGCAACAGCTGATGGGTGAAGTTGGAAAAACACCAACAGATTTACGAACACCAAATTAAGTTTACTTGCACAGTTGCTGCTAATAAAAACCACAACGCCTTTCTCCTGCTCTCATTCATACCACTCCATAATGCTGAAACAGAACTAAAATCACAGATAGAAAAAGCCTAGAATAAACTTCTAACACCGTCCTGCAGCTGAGTGAACAGAGTCTGCAAAGCCAGGTACAGCTTTAATACGATCCTGCAAGAAGGATTTTTGGTGAAGCCCGTTCTTGATGCAGGAGGGAGTTAACTCATTACTCCAAGGGCCAAAGCCAGCAACCTACACAATGAGGCACTTCAGCTTACAGCAAAACCTGTCATTTCAGTGAAGTCATGTCACAAAATCAGAGACAAAAAATATTTTCCTCCTATCTCACCGATACACAGAACTTGCCCAAAATTTACTAAAAGGTCTGTTAGGACCTACAAAGCCGTTTATTCATTTCCTAGAGCCGTAAATTCTTTGCCAAGCACGAAGGGTTGTCCTGCGATTCACAGAGAGCAACCGTAAATTGGTAATGTGCACTGAGCTACAGAAGCTACTCTGTCAGAGCTCGGTAATTACATGAACGAGCTGATCTATTAACAGCGAGTCTAAATACAGCCCCCCAAGGGGCTACAACTCAATCAGTGGTATTTTGAAAGGAAACATCGCTATTGCAAGGGATCTGCGATGGCAGAAGGGAAGACTGGCCATGTAGTTATCAGCAACGAGACATTACCTACTTATGGAATAATAAATCACACTATTTAAAAAAAAGTTACACCACAAAGAACTTCATTTCACAGAGGCCACATTTAGCAGCACATCAGTTAACTCTAATTTGCCTTTCTACAGCAGATTAGGGACAGAAATTCTCATCTTGCATCTAAATTGAAGGGTCTCCTTAACTGCATTAACAGAGTAAAATCACAGTGCTGCACTTCCTAACAGTTTTGCTGTTGTGAAAACGACTCTGATTTCAGAAGGCAGCTTCTCCCTCTGTAAGGAAGATGTCTCAGTGAGCTACTCAGACCACGAGCCCTTTGACTTAGCCCCACCAGCCATCCTCCTCTGCACAAGGATAATTACTACTGGAGTGCAAAGCATTTTGCAGAGCAAACTAATCCCAAGAGCCTCCTAATAAAATTCTGTTGTAGCCTAAAAAGCAATCCTTCAAAGAAACACATGCTCCTGACGGTTTTCATGTGTAAATGACACTGTAAACCAGATATTTACCTTCTCAGTGTACCAAGCATACCAAAATTAGTCACATAAAATACTTGCATGCTTTCTGTAAATTCAGATTCATTCAATTTTATCTTAGTCCTACACTTAAAAGACCATGATTCTGGAGAATAGAAAACATTCAGGTAAATATTTAACTTCTCTAAAGAGTATCACAATTTCTTCTTTTTATGGGTAGCCAACATGTAGGTATCATGAAATCCACACATTGTTATATCCCCTCTTCAGACACTTCAACATCATGGTCTTTCACAACCAGCAACCCTACTTGCCTCCTGGTCATGTTAGGGATTGTTCTGGGGTTTTTTTTTGGAATGGTTAAAAAATGACAAAGGGCAGGGGGAGAAGCACCTATCAGGAGCTGTTACACGCAATACAGGAAAAATTACACACAACTCAACACACAGGAAAAGCCCTTTAGGAAGGGGGAGGATTATTTGCATGTAGCAGAGAACAAACATGCGGAAGGCTGTGCAGAGATGTGACGCTGCATTCCTTGGAAATACTATCACTTTATTACCCATCTCTTCAAGGAGTGAGGCAACGTTGCAGCATTTGTGAAGATGACGAGGAAATGGGGATAAAGAAATGAAGGTGTGGCAAATAGTCAAAACCAAGATTTATTTATTTTATTTTTATTTTTATTTTAGACCTTTCACCTCTTTACCTGTATTTGTGCATGTTTGGTTTTTATTAAAAAATATCAAAACAAACATAAAAAACCAACAACAAACAAACCAAACCAACCAACCCAATGCAAAACTGCACACAGCTTAGATTGTGCCTAGGAAAGTGTAATACTGTATGAGCAGCAAACAGCCATAGGCCAACAGTCAGCAACTTTCACCACAGCTGGCATTAGGGATTCCACAGACTATGGTCCTTTTGTTACCAGAGCTGAAGGACATCAAATATTGATCTCATTTGACCAGCACATGTTGCTCTACAGTACTTATATTTTACACAGTCTAAGCTTTCAGTCTGAAATTGAGAGGAAGCTTTTAAAATTTCTAATTTTATATTTCTAAAGGAGATTGAAGGATCAAACGTTAGCCCACTATGGTAAACAACCTGAAACAATTGCTCAGACAAGATGTTAACTTTCTAAAATTTTTATTATTGGATTTATAGTGAAGCAGGACACTTGAACAGAAATTATTTTTTGTGTTTTGTTTGTTTATTTGTTTTTTTTCAATCAACCACTTTTATCAGATTTGCTCCAAAAGAAAACACAGGGAAGATAGAAAATCCAAACAAGAGTATATTTAAAAGATCAGGTATGAAAGGAATAACAACAGGCCTTAAAGGGAAACCCATTTCCCACGTTGAGCAATGCTGATTGGAAACAAACCAAAAAGTTTAAAAAAAAAAAAAAACAAAAACAAACCAAAACCAAACTGATATACACTGTCAAGTGTTAATTTTCTGCCAAGTGACATAAGTAGGAGATCTGCTGAAATGCCACACTCGGGGCTGTGCTCATATACCCCACGCTCCATAGCAGCTGGTGCTTTCAAGGGAAGAAGCTGGAGCCCCCCTCCTTTGTGTTTTCAGGGGGAAAAGCACCCTGAAACCACTTCCTTTCAAACACACTCAGTCACAACCAGCATTTGAAGTAAATAAAATTATAAACACAAAGACCACTCCACACGTAGCTATTTGGCACAACAAAACCACAAGCATAAATTACATTTGTATTACTATTTTCCTTTTATCTTTAGTTATGCTGCACCACCATCCAGGGTGCTCTGGGAGATAATGTTCCAAGATCTGAGGGACTATGTTACCACCCATAAGGCTTTTCTCCTGCATAACACAAATCCTCAAGTTTTCTGCTCGTCATCCTTGTACAGAGCCCAGCTGTTTTGTTCAGTGCACAGCACCTCAGTTGGTTAATGGTTGGACTCGATGGCCTGAAAAGGTCTTTTCCAACCTACACAATGCTCCGATTCTGTGATCTCTCCAAGATGAACACATAGAATCATAAAATCATCTAAGTTGGAAAAGACCCATGGGATCATCATGTCCAACCATCAGCCCTACTCTACAGGTTCTCCCCAGACCATATCCCCCAACACTACATCTAAGCAATTCTTAAACACATCCAGGGATGGCGACTCAACCACCTCCCTGGGC
>JANHFX010010499.1:82352-107201 GCA_027560015.1 Chloroceryle amazona
ACCTCCCTACTTCTGCTGGTCACACCATTTCTAATACAAGCCAGGATGCCATTGGCCTTCTTTGCCACCTGGGCACATTGCTGGCTCATATTCATTTGCTTGTCAGTTAGAACCCCCAGGTCCCTCTCCGCAAGGCAGCTCTCCAACCACACTTCTCAAAGCTGTAGCATTGCATGGGGTTGTTGCAGCCCAAGTGCGGGACCCGGCTCTTGACCTTGTTGAAACTCATCCCATAACACGTGTAACATACATACGCCAAAGGCACTTTAGACCCCGTACATGGGTAAAAGTCACAAAGCAGAAGCATCTAGTCTACAAACCTTCCAAGATTACTGCCAGCTAAGAAATTATAATAAGAACAGCTTTATTCAGCAAGGAAAATGGTATCAGGTATACAGGAGGCCTTCTTGTTTGCTATTTAGGCACTAAATCTAGACCGGGTTTAATGTACAAGACTGAATCCTGTGTGACATTGTGTTCATAAAGTGCATAAGGAAACTCCTGGCTTGCAAACTCGAAATGAAATTGAAGACAGTCGTAAGCATGAGCGTAAAACAACAAGGATGAGGAAGTGAAAGGAATACGAACATTTCTCTGAGGCTATCAAGGCAACTGTCAAGGGATTTTCTCCTTCAGTGAAATCCCTCTTCAGTGCATAGTAACACTTCAAAGCTAAGCTACCACTCACTGAAATTCTTCTATTAAATTGGAGCAGATACTTTGGAAGGAGCTTTGAATTATAGAAATTAGCCCTGAAGGTTCCTGGTAGAATTACTTTATTTAGATAATCAACAAAATAATAGGACTGGAGAAAAAGTGGTCAGAGTGGCACAAATATCCTACTTAAAACCAGAATGAAACAAAACAAGAGGGGAAAAAAACCCACCAACCCAAATCCACACTTTACCCTTTTGGAGTCATCTTTCTGCCTGCCCTGAAACAATAGGACTCTGTTCTCTTTGTAATCCTGACATATTTTATTTCTACTTCCACACCCAGTTCTGGGAAGGGCACTACGATAGCTGCTGATTTGTTTGCAAGATGGTGCAAGGTGTAGTCAAATTTAATGATCCCTTATCCTGTTTAATTTTTAATTTTTTATTTTTTTTTTAATTTCACACTAGTTAACACAGAGACAAAATTCATTGTAGGTGTGCTAGAAGGGTAAAAGGGGTTTTCCTATACTAGCTCCTGATAAAAACAAAAGTAACACCCAAAAGGAGTGTAGCAGAGCTCATGAATAGTGACAAGCAGCTGTAGGCAAAAGAGATAGAGCAGTCCCTGAGGATGCCTGTGTTCTCTGAGTTAACAGGGCACAGGTTACAGCAGCCCAGGGAAACACCACAGTAGACTTCCCACCACAGCACCTCATCACTGCATCTCAACCTTAACTGGCACAAGCTTCAAAGAAGGAAAAATTATTTCCTCCATACAGTCAAGCCCCCAACCGTTGCAAAATCTACAACTGACATATCACTCTTCTTCAGTAGGGAACAAGACCAAAGTCATAGTTGCTTTACATACTTCTGATGGTCGTAGGGTATGATACCCTGAGCTTACTTTCACTGATGACCTTAGATGGACGAATTACTCTGATACAGATCCAGAGTAAAACAAAATAAATCAGCACATGCACTCTGTCTGCATAATATTTCTTTATGCTGTACATCACAAGGTACATCAGGTCCTTTACCTAGACTGAGGACCTGAAGAGAACAAGCAGATCATCTTATTTAAAAGTCCACTGTGTGCTATGATCACCAAGCTGGCCACTCGGTTAGAACAATAAAAGGATTTCAGCCAAATGAGCATTACTTCCTCCAGACTGTCTTTTAAAAATTAAACTCCATAAAGATAACAACAGTCATGTTCAGAGCTAATTATAGCAGAAACGTGTAGTAGCTAAAAATGCTAAAAAGAGGTGGTGGGAAAGGAAGGAAGGTAGCTTAGAGGAAAGAAAAAAACTCCAAACCCACCCACCCCCCATAAAAAAAAGAAAAAAAAACAGGGAATGGCAAACCTGTCATGTGTCCGTCCCACTCAGCCTTCATGCAATGCTCTCAATGAGACTGAAGATAGGAAGCTCTTAAGGTCTATGGGCAACCAAGTCCCAGACCCTAAGAAACAAGGACAGACTGAAGCCCTACAAATGCTGTGACATTCAAGAAGCCAACAGAAGTCTGAGTAATGTGCAAATTAAGGGGAAAAAATAAGGAAGTGTTCTCACCCTGCTTTTTATCCCAGCTGAGAGCACAGGGGGAGAACTGCTCTGCACTTGCACCTGACTTCTCAAAACCCAGCCTGGACAGAGGACAGGTACTAGGCCACTTTATTTTAGGCTACAGGAGAAGGCTGACCTCAGTAACCATTTCAGCAATAGAAGTAAGTAAATTATAAACCTGAAGAAATCCCAAAGCCAGCAAAGCCTGTGAAGAGCAGGAAGAGCTGCCAGGCTCCCAAAGCAGCAAGCATATGAGGAAGAATCTCATTTTCATGGGTAATCTGCATTTGCGTTTTCTTGTCTTATGACTTTCCTTCTAACCCTATAATCAAATGTTTAGCTGCTACTTTAACAGCACACATATTACTTTTTCCTTCTATTCCTAAACTTTGGCTGGTAAACAGGTGATCCAACAAGGGCAGACTACTCATTTCTCTGGGAGTGGCAAATCAATGAATGGAATAAAATTCACTACACCCTTTACCCAGCAATAAAATCAGGGTTAGTACCTTACCTCCCAGCACAACTGCCTGTGCCTTAGGAGGTATCTTTGAGGAATGAGCTCATTCCATGATTGGAAAGTGACACAAGGAATGCAAGAGCAGCCCCTGGCTTGGAAAGCTGCTCCCCTTCACAGCAGCTGTCCACAACCATGCACATGTGTGGCTGTGTCTTGCTGTCCAAAGAAAAATAGGAGAAGTCTCTAATTAATTAAGCTTTCCATTGCAGTAGAGCATGTGCAGAAACTCTGACTTAAAATGGTGACCTACAATCTTCTCAAACCAACCAGAGAACCCAACACAAGCTGTGATGTTCAGGATGATAGCACTGGCCTGTACCTGGAGAATGCAGCAGAGGAATCTGGCAGTGGGAAATGACTGTGGAAGTGACTGACTCCCACCCTCCCAAGCTATTTTTACCTGCACATACAAGTGGCTGTGAATTAATAACTCCTCAAACCCACACACACTAACAACCATCCTTTTTTAAAAGACTTTGCATAGTTGCTACAAGCCAGGAATAAAGTAAATGTAAAAGTATAACAAACATGACTGTCACAAGAAAAACCGTCAGCAAAAAAGATATTGAAAAGCTACAGAAAAGGTTCCCTACTTGTTCAGGCTCATAACACAGTGGGATGATTCTCCCTCTAATATTTCTGAAATCAGCTTGTAAAACTGGAAAAGAAAGTTTCACTGTGAAAACAGCATGAATAGGAAGGACTCTAATCTTTCCCAAGCTGAAACAGCTCCACATTAGCTAGGTTAAAAAAGCAGGAGGTTTGGTTTATTGAGGATGTGAATGGTACAGCATTCAAGCAAATGGGTGCCGCGGAACTCAGTCATGTTATCAATTCTTATTCCCCATGGGTGAAAAAACAATGTTCAAGAAAAGAGGGGAAAAGTAGTTGGGATAAGCAGTCAATCTCAAGAGTACAACACAAAACTGAAAGAGACATCTCAACTTAAGAAAAAAAAATAATTTATAAGCATGTCCTTTTGAGAGTCAGAGCAGTGCTGTCTCTCCTTTGAGCCTGGAAGTCAACAGGATTGTTTGTTCCCTGCACTTTGTTTCAAACAGCAGGTGCAGCCAGGTGGGTTATTGGTACAAGTCCACAATAAAATGCCATTTTATCTTTGCAAATACTAATATTCATCAATTCCTCCTGCATATAAAACAATAAATGTTTACTTCCACAGATGGAGTGAATGTTATTTAAACCATGATACTATTCTAGTAAATCCAAGACAGATGGGCCAGGATTCGGGGACAACTGAAGTTGCCGTGTTTATGATAAGGGAATTAAGAGTGACAGAAAGCCGCTTGCTGGTTAATGTGGGATCTGGTAGATTTGCATTTGCTTCACTGCTCAAGGTCAGTGAGCCAGAACAGTTTGACTCAGTCCTAAAAGAAGGCACTCTGATTTCTAGGTGATTGTCATTCAAGGCACCATCCACAGAGTCTGGCAGGTCACTGCAAGGAAGCTCAAAATAAGTTTTTGACCTATCTTGTTAGTGTCTAGAAACACTGAGAGTTTGAGGAGAAGGAAAAAAGTAGGTGAGAAAATACTCCACAGATCACAGGAAAGGGGAAAAAAAAAAAAAGTATTCCAAGTTAAATTTGGAGAGTATTTTCCTTTAGCATATGAATAGTGACACAGAGTACAACCCACCTGTACCAAGTGGATACAGAACAATTAAAACATTTCCATCTCATATAATCCAAATATTGTTCCTATGAAGACAGAATTAAAACATCTTGCATCTCTAACTTGGCTATACATTACTACTGTCAAAGACAGTGGGTGGTTTTTTAACCAGCAAAGAAAGAGTCAAAGGAATCAACAGAAAAGTGGACCTGGTACCCTGTGACCAAGGAAGCAAAATTTATCCCCTTCAGCAAATGTTGACAGAGCCATTACTCAGGCAAAGCTTCAGATAAGTCCCTACTGAAGTCTTGAGCTCCAACAGTGAGCTGCAGGGATCTCTGCTCTTGGTTCCTCTACCACAGCTGATAGTGTATTGAGGGGAAAAAAAAGAAAAAAAAAGGGCAAGTTGGCCTACACTGTTACTACAGAAAGTAAATGTACAAAGGGTGGATTAAGACGACAAAAAAACTTGGCATTTTTCTAATGAGCCTGCATATCTTAATGATGCTATCTGAAAATAGGATCACATTAACAAGGCTGCAGAGCAAAAATGAAGACATGAAGAAACCCATCAGATGTATATTAACTAAAGGCAGATGCCAAAACTTAGTTAAAATGCTTCACTGGACAAGTAAAAATATGGTAAAATTTAATCCAAATAACCAAGTTTATTGAACAGAATCTGTACAATTGCAGGCACGGCAGCAGATGCTGTATATCTTTCTATCACACTGTCAGTCTGCTCTCTAATGTTGTGTCTTTAAAACCAGTTATCGGTGATTGGATGCTTTCTCAATTCACAACAGGGCATTTTATTTTCTCACTTGAGAAAAAACTTTAAGCGCAATAGCAAAGTTATTCCTTTACACCTTGCCTATTTCTCACTTCTCATTTCATCATCACCCTGCAAACTTCAGCCTGATGATAATAATATCATCAGCCTTAAAGACTTCTAGTTTGCAAGAGGAAAGACAACCCTTGGGGGTTTTTTAGTATGTGGATGTAAATGGGGAGGAAGCAGAGATATTACAAGTTGAAACTGAGGACAGAAAAAGCACAGAATGAATATGTGTTGCACAGCTTAAAATAAAAAAGGAGAAAAAAAAGAAAAAAAGAAATGTTGCTTCCTGATGGTCAATTTTCAAATCCAAGCAGCTTTTGTCTTCATCGGCCATGGGTGTTTCTCCACATCACGGAGGTGGGGGAAGAGACATTCTGACAGGAAATGAGAGTCAAAAGCACTGAAATCAACAACTTAATATTTCAGATTGGGGAGGAAAAAAACCCCAACATATTATTATTGATATTCCAAAAAAAAAATTACTTTTTAAAGCACACTCCTCAACTCCACACAACAGTCACCCACCCCCACAACACCATCCAAGGGGACAGGGTCAACAGGCAGAGCCCATTTCATGCACCTAGAAAACAGAGCAAGTTTAAAAGGCTGGAATATTTATATGTATTTATGCCATCACTGGTTTTATATGACAAAGTTACCACTAGAATAAAATGGAAAAACAATGACAGCTTAAGTTTAGCAAAACAATCTTCTAAACCTTTCATCGCATCTCCTGACTTAGCATGACATGCCACAAGTCAAGGAGCTGCTTCGTGTAATTATCGTATCTCCTACTGCTTTATCTTTGTCTTCCTCACAAACACTTCAAAAAAAAGAAAAAAAATGCTTAAAATGCAAATGCAAGCAGCATTTCATCTTTACAGGAAAACCTGTTTCTTCTGGTCTTATCAGTATTTTCATTAGATGTGCTTTTAGCTCCTATCGTCCATCTTCACTGCTCATATCCCTGTTGATGTTGAAACCCTTTTAAAGTCTGTACCAGGTCACAGGCTTAAGCATTGCTGTTTTTTCCTTCTTTTTTTTCAAAACTCTCTTAGAACATAGCAACAATTTCTTCCTGCAGCTGTGAACCTGTTCCTCTTTGCAGCAGACTGGAATTCCAAAGCTTTGTTTTTACTTCCTCATTTGCACACAATCATCCACCCCCATTTATAAAAGGGCACAGTTCTGGGAATACATGATTTCTCAACAAGCTGTCACTGAAAAGCCTCAAGATAGCAGTAGTACTGTCACTTACCAGCAAGTGAGTACAAGCTTCAAAAAGGAGGAGAAAAATAAATAAATAAAAACCAAAGCATATCTAGATTTTGCTGTCTATCCTCAGTACTAATGGATGTAATCACAGCAAAAATGTCATGCATGTTATCAGTGGTTTATTTCCAAAACCTCTGTTTTGATAGGAGATTTTGAAAATCATTATTCTTCTGCAGCTTTCTTAGGTCAGCAGATTTAGCTACTGCACTTAATGCATCTTATGTTTATGTGCCACTCCCAAAGCCCAAACAGCAGGCAAAGTATGGGAGGTGGTGAAGACTGAGGGTGGAAAAGACATAGGTTAGAAAAATCAGTTCTATATACTAGACTTAATGATTAAGCTAATGTTTTACTGGGAAGTTTTCATTTGATTTCAAATACTTACCTAGCCTTCCTATATACAAGAGAGCCACATCTCTTCTACTTGCTGACAACTAGCTCAGTAGAGCACAAGACACAAAGGAGACACTCTAGGCAAGAGAACAAATACTCAAAGCTACTGGTGGGAAGGAACCACAACAAGCAGGAGCGCTGAAAGAGCCTGGGTAATTGTGGACAACGTAATGAACACAAGATTGATATGGAAAACTGAACCAGTAACTAAGTCGGGGTCTGGATGCAAATGAAAGATCCCAGAGGTTGCATGTTATGACCACGTACAGTATTTTTTGGACATTTCTGGAGAGTTCCCCATGAACTACGAGTGAAGAAAAGCAACAGCAGAATACTGAGCTGCAAGACCAAACCTAACTAGTGTGACAGCTTGAAACGACATAAGCTTCTGAGAGGCTAGAAGTAGTTTTGGATTCTGCACAAAGCCCTAATCCCTACCAAATTCTTCAGTTTAACAGTGTCCCACTCCTACGTTCTAGATTTCCCCAACCTTTCAGTTACATCAGTCAGCAAAACATGAGGTTTTATTTATTGTTGTAAGCAAATAATGAACTTAGCAAACAAAACACTACAGTGCAAGCCTTGTTTTTTGTAGTGTTGGAAGTTATATTATGTTCCAGATCCTTGGAAGATTTAAATAAAGACGTGACTCCTTTGCATTTCTACCAAATAAAATCAGAAATACAAAAAGTCTCAACATTCCCTGAGTATTTTCTGGAAACATCCCAAATGTTAGCATAAATGCACAGAGAGAAACTGCTGAAGCAGCCCAACCCGGAACGTTTAATTTAACTGGAAATACCTATAAGCATTCTTGTAAACAGATCATGCGTGGATGATGAGGATAAAGGCTTCTATGAAAGACCAGATAACTTACTGAAATATTCAGCTGCTGAGGATACCAGGCAAGGAGAGAATATTATTAAAATGTTTATTAGGGTAATACACAAATTAATTTGAAAAAAAAAAATCAGCTTCCACTACACAAGCCTTATAATGAGCTTATAGCCTAAACACTGGTGCTTTGTCAGATTAAGCAGACTTCTCTTCCTTTGTATTTTGTGTGATACAGCTGCATGTTATTTTTTTTTTCCCTTTAAAAGGCATCTTCTTCAATATTCTATTACCAGAGAAATAAGCGTAAGAGACAGAAGTGTCAGCCTTTGAAAGGCAACAGGATTTAAAAATGAACTGAGGAGGAAAAATGTCCAGTTATCTGTTAATACAAGACTTTTTTTCAAGAAAGTTAATGTCATTTTACAGTTCAGAACTTGCTAGCGTTGGGTTACAGAGATAACAGGATTTACATGATCATGACAATTTTTAAAATACTCAATCACTAGTACTAAATTTTACTTGTCCTACAGACAAGTCAAAGCAATTTTCTACTTGTCAAAGATGATAAATCAGTTGTCTGGTGACACTGACAGGTGGATTTGTCAAATCCCCCTTGAAGTACTTTGGTTTCTGCTTTCAGGCTGCCTGTGAACTCCTGAGAGTACACTAACAGAATATGGGAGGGATTAGGAAGAGTTTAGATTTTTTAGGGCTGCTGCCCATTTCCCCAGCTTTCTTTGGGTATTTTTCTTTCTGCTGTACCATTAAAGTGGGTGCACAGCATCCAGCTGCTGGGCTGTATTCTAGCACTTCACCTGCAGAATTCCAGTTAAAAGCAGAACAGTTAAAAACCCCAAACCACACACTGCCTTTGAAAATACATTCTTTTGCTTACAAATATCAACTTCTCTTTTCTTCAAGACCCAGGCACATCTTTGGAAAGATGAAATTAAGCCCCATTTCTTCTACCCCCCATGTCTGCTGCTACAAGTCACTCAATGGAAACAACTGATATTTCAAGTGAGGGGAAAAATGTGATTGCAAAGATGTGTGAATGTAGGTTTTATGCCTACCAGCCACAAAATTGTTCCCTTGCTTACAATAAAGGTAGAAAAGTTCCAGAGAAATACTTTAAGAACTGATGTTAAATAAGTTGACAAGACATCTAACACAAATTGCTCCCTTTTTAGCCCTTCCTTCACAGAATAAGTTAGAACAGTGTTAATATGCAGTTTGGGCTGTCCTCCTAAAAGAGATTAAATTGTGCTTAGGAGCCCATGGAGGGTGTACCACAGACAAAGACTAATTTGGAAAAATACAACAGATAAAAGATGTAAGAAATCAGAAAATACAGAAGAGGAAACATTTTTTTTTCCTACTACACTCAGAATTAACACCACTTGGGAACAGTGCTCGTCCAGTGGTAATTCCTCAGTGCTCTGCAGTGAACTTTCCAATGTTCCTGATCCAAAGACCAGACAAAAGCAAACAGCAGCTCAAACTTAACCAGCAGATATGAAAAGATGAGAAACCTGAAAGTGAAGCCCAGGGGCAGTGTTTCACATTGAATCCTCCTCCGGAGCAGGTGAGGCCATTGGTGAGGCCTCTCCAGGTACCACTAAGGACCACCTACAGATCTTTCTTACATAGACTTTGGAGTCGCAAGGTGGATCCTGGAGTTGTGTTTGACCTCCAAGGCTTGCTCTGCTCCATCTCCAGGATACTGCAGTTATGGATTCCCTGGGATTGCATACAAAACTATTGCATCTGGCACCTACTCTCTAATAATTTCTATAAAGCTCAAAGAATGAAGAAAAGCAGCAAGAAATTGATTTTCATCTTGCCATACAAAAAAAACCCACAAGCTAACACCCAACAAATCAAAAGCAACTCCCTACTCACAAGCTTATTCTTCATTGGAAAAAAAATGAAAAGTGTAAGGTCTTGGATTTAATTCTTTCTCTCTCACCAAGGAATGACAAAGACCTTGCAGGTTTGAGACAGAGGATTAGCACTGGGTTTGCTGTGTGCTAAGATAATGTTTGTACTATTCCTCTAAATTTCCATATTAAATCCTCAAGCTAGAAACAGAGGACATTTTTACATCATTTTGACAGAAAGGTAGATCGCCCTTACTCCTGAGCCGTTTCAAAGCACATCCTTTCTCCTGCATATTACTCTCAACATACAAGAAGTGAGGAAAGAGACATTTCTGGCTGCTGACAAAGGCTGGACAAACCACCCAGCAGTGGTGTGCCATCCACTCTATCCCCATTTAACTGAGGGGCTGAGTCAGAGCCATCTTTCCCCACTGTAAGCAGGCTGGAAACGATGACAGTCTGGTTTAGAGGTTCCAAAATGAACTAAGACATTTGGTATTAGTGTAATGCAGACCCAATTCTAACTCTAATCAAGTCATTTGTTGGAGCTGCTAAGTGCAGCTGTTCTTCCCCTCTCTTGCCACCCACACTGTGCTGTGAGCAACCAGACTGAAACTGAGGGGTGAGGCACAAAAAAAAAAGAAAGAAAAAAAAGAGTGGGAAAATGAAATAAATCATTTCGAAAACAGCTGGATGGTAAAAATGTTCAGCCCTTAGGCTGGAGAGCTACTCTAGATCCTGCTGGTTTACATTACCATTGACTTGAATCTAATTGCCATCTGGGTAAGCAAGCTACGTTCTAAAAGATACGTGTAAATTAAGCTGTAGTTATTTCCAAAGATAAACCGTCACTGGAATAATACTCCTGCCAGAGAATCCAAAGCAGAGCTGCTCAAAGTCTTCGGGGGCAAAAGTTTTCTTGCCCTGGAAGTGCTGTGATTTCTTCAGAAAAGTTTATTGAGGATTTCTTCCTGGAGTGAATAATTTATGTCCTTTGATACTCTTAATATTAGAATTATGAACAGAACTACTCAATTTTCAAAGTTCTTCTAATTCAGGCTGCATTTGTACTATTAGGAGTGGGGTAAATAAGAATTATAGTTACTCTCTCTCCACTGTTGTCAAAGGAAAATTGAGCAAAGCATAGAGCCAGCCAGTATCTCAGTCCTAAGCCAACAGCATTCAGATGGCAACACGGGTTTCAAGAATACAAAAGGGGAAAAAATGCAGAGGAATAATACCCCCGATGGCTTGTCAGAATATTAAGGAGACTAGATTGTCAGAGCGCTGGAATCAAATGCTGATAATTCATCAGAAGTCCTGCTCAGCCTCCAAGAAACAAAATGCACCTGCACATGTTGGGGAATAGATTTGCATTCATTGTTTTCTATCTGCTGATGAAGGGTAAGATAAAAAGAAGTTTAAAACAAAAAATGTCAGTAGCTTTCCCTCATGGGTGCCAGTGTTCCACCTGCCTTACCGAATATTTCAACCGGACAAAAAGAACATGCTAAAAAAACCTTCAGACCACTAAAAGCTTTCACATGCCATGCCTCTGGACTACCATGTCATTTGCACAGAGTTTGCTTCCAACAAAAACAGCACCACCCCTCTTTCACCCCATACCCTGCTGGCGAGAAACGTGGATTTCTCCACATCCAGCAATCTACTGGGTAACACAGATTGCCACCACACTGCAGCTGGCATTCACAACATCTGCTGAATTCTTCATTTTCGCACCAATCACAGGCAGTTCATTAACCTCAGAGCTCTAGCAATGCTCAGCCCAAGGCTTGGGTTTTGAAGTGAGAGACTCAAATGCAGCTGCTTTCAATTGTATTTTTGGCCCCTCAGACTCTTCCAGCACTCCATTTACAAGCACACCTCCACCTCACATTTATACCAGCATACATGCCCATATTCAGATAAATATACAAAGCAACAAGGAAGGGAGAGAGCATCTCTCTGATAAGGAAAGGCTGAGAGACCTGAGGCTATTTAGCCTGGAGAAGAGAAGGCTCCAGGGAGACCTTATTTTGGCCTTTCAGTACTTAACAGGAGCCTGTCAGAAAGATGGGGACAGAATTTTTAGCAGGGCCTGTTGTGACAGGACAATAGGTGATACTTTTAAACTAAGAGGGAGATTTAAACTAGAGAAGGAAGCAATTTTTGACATTGAGTGTGGTGAGACCCTTGCCCATGTTGCTCAGAAGCCAATACCTGGAACCCTTCCAGGTGAGGTTGGACAGGGCTCCGAGCAACCTGCTCTAGTTGCAGATTTACATGTTCAGTGCAGGGAGGTTGGACTAGATGACCTTGAAAGGTCCTTTCCAACCCAAACCAGTCTATAACTCCATGAAGACAAGTTCTTCTCCAGAGAGAAGAAGCTGGACATTATCTTTGTTGAAATTCCTTTGATATTTACACACACAACAACTTTTTTTCTCCTAGTTTTCTTCACTGTTCCAAGCAAACAGTGCACAGTTAAAATTAAAAGCATGGTGATTTTATAACAGAGGTACAGACACACCACAACCCCCCAAAAAAAACCAAAACAAAAAAAACCCAAACATAATTAAAAAAAAATTCTATCTACTCTTTGCTGGAAACCAAAGGAAAAAAAAAATTCAAGATTCCAGGAAAAGGACTGATGTGGATTTTTTTTCTTTAGGATAAACAGTGTGTATACCAACACGACACCCAAGTGAAATGCAGCAGAGGAGAAAACAGAAAGCAGCAAGTCTTAAAAGATGGTTACAAATGCTAAGCTATGACCACTTTGTGACATTAGAGAAGTGAACTATTTTTTTCCAATGACATGAAATACCTTGAGGTATTAATCCCTTGACTCAGCTAAATGCTGTGTATCTGCTGAAAACTGCATATCTGCACTACATGAACCAGTTTTTAAGTGTCTCCACAAATAAGTAAGGACATACCTCAGGCCCCAAATAAAAAGCAAAAGCAGCACTAATTGAAGAGAGATACAACTAAGCCTTGAACTGATTCGCCACCAGTGGAAATCACACAAAAAAAAGCCCCACAAGGAGCAATGCAAAGGAAGAATGCCACAGAATGACTAAAAGGAGCAAGAACTGGGATATTTCTTCCTTGAGCTGTGCAAGTGCTTAAGTAATAAGCACATGACTTACTGCTGACCCCTCGCAAGGACAAGCGGCAAACATGACGTCCTTTAGAGTCACAGGGCTGAGCAATTCAGTCATGAGTAATGAGACCTCCAAGGAAATACAGGCATTTCCTTCCCTAATTCTCCAAACGCCCACCTCCAGGGTCTCAAAATGATGAGCAATTGAGCTTAGTAAAATAAGTACCAAAGAGTCAGTCACGTCACCTATCCTGGGTGTAAGTGGAAGGCCACTCAGCTCCAAGCTGCCATCTACCAGTACTAAAAACTAGCTCATGAGCTTCCAGTGTTTCTCATGGAAGTCACTTCCTTTTGGAAGGGAATGAAAAAAGCAACCTTAAAGCAGTGAAAGTAGGTCACCAAGAAGCCACATCAATAAAGTCTAGAAGCAAACCAGGGAGGGATACTGTGTCAGCTATAGAATCGAGTGCTTATTATAAATGGACATCAAAAGTACAGCTAGAACATTTCAACTGGTAAGTCATTTCATGGATGAAATGTAAGTACACAGTAAGTGACATACTACAGCTTTTCCTTTGTAAGTCTCCTGCAAAGCTGCTATAAGTTTTAAACAAAATTGCATGCTTTTTAGACTGAACTCACGGTAACCCTTCTAAACTCCATCAACAACAATAGCAATCTTGACAGCAAAGATTTATGTTATCGGATATCAAGCCCCCAACACCCCTCTCACCACAGTTTTAATTTAAGATTCATTCTAACATTATCTTAAGAGCCATCTAGGTACAGATTGATCTGTAAACAGATTTGGTAGTTATGTTCTACAACTGGATGGGTATGTCAGCCAAGAGTCTCAGAGTCTCCTGGTCTGGACAGCAGGCCAGCAGATACCTTTGCTAGTTGTCCCAAGACAGCTGTCCAAGGTCATCAGCCTGAAGACACAGAAAATTTGGGTCCATCAGTCCACTCTCACCTTTTTTCCTGAAATGTTAGTGAAACATCAAAGCTAATGTAAACCCCCAAGCATAGCAAGTAGTTTCTCATCAAAGTAGAAGCAGGTCAATTGAATTCTTGGCACCCGTTTATAGGAACACCTACCTACTCCTATGAGAAACTACCTGAACTGCCATGGGAGCTCTTGCTGCATCCTGGGCTGATCTGGTTTCAAATCCATTCTGAGAAGAGAGCACGACCATTGCAAGGAAAACAGTAACTGTCTCAAGATAGTAACAGCTATTGCTCTTCAAATCCTTCATATAAACAGGGCTTATAATAATTTATTTTCTTTAAATGTTTAAATTGGAATATAGGACTAAGGAGATAGACTCCTTCTAGTTGCTTATGGTTAACTCACAGCCACTTCCTGGCTCCTATATGTAAAAATTACACGTAACTGGCAACCTCCTCTTTCTGAGCATCAGGTTGAAGGTGCCAAGAGAGCTACTGAACCCAAATTACCGAACTGCACAATTTGAGATAACTGGCCTAACACCCCGATGAAGTCAGGATCCAGATAACTTGGAGACACAAGGCTTCAGGTAAATGCTGCTCTTATTCTAACCATACATTTATCATCAATAGCCACACTGCATTTTCAGACAGTTTTCTATTTTCACCTGTTCCTATTTTTTAACACAGACAAAAGTAACATGTTCTGACAAGAAAATAGCAGCAGGCAAGTTGTGCCAGTGTTGGGAAGATTAATGCCTTTTCATACCACTTAGCTATTTAACTGCAATTATTGCATTCCTCCCAAATTATTTTTTTTTCACCAAAGTGTCAGACATTTTTTTCCATTTTTTCAGCTTGCACACACCCCTCCCCCCTTTCTAGCACTAGGATGGAGTAAAAAAATAAATATTAATTTCCTTCTTATGATCCTTCCTTTCTCCTAAACATTCATGATTTCAGTGAACAGAGGCTGTTTACTGCACATTCCTGACTTCCCTATTAGTAAGTCAAAAAAAAGAGAAAACAACGACAAAAATAACCAAAACCAAATTAGAGCAGAAAATGCTTAACTTCCATCTAGAAAGCTTATACAGGCTGACAAAATAGAGAGGCTTTCTTCCTTAATTTGATTTAATGGTTATAAATTGAGAAATTAGCAGGCACTAGAACCAAAATGAGGATAGTGGAGTTGGAAATGGCCTTGGTCCACACTGCTCCGCCTCTACTTACAGGTTGTGATGTGAACAACCACAGGGGCTTCTTTAATCAAGAGTCACTAGCTGAGGGCATGTGAAAGAAAACTGACACAAGTATTTATGGCAAGACCATAACACTTTTTTGCTACCTTACTACATGGGATATAAAACTTATCTCTGAGGAGTTGAGGCTATTTGAAAACTTCAGGAGCAAGACCTTAGCTAACTGAAGGAGGTAAGGAAGAACCCCATGAAATCCATTCAACAAGGTAATCAATCACCCCACACCTCACTGACATCCTACACAAGTGCTGCCACAGAGCAAGAGAGAGAGATAGAGAGACCCCACAAGCCTCTGCCATCTAGAAGATTAATCTTCTCAAATCAGGTTAATAAGGACGTTGATTTTTTTTCAATCATTATTATATTTTTAAACACCATATCCTTTTGCCAAGGCTCTCCATTTCTGGTTTGGTGATACCACTCCATTTTTCCCCAATTTCTTATTTTCCAAGAAACCTACCAACTACACAGCATCCTGAACAAAAAGATGGAAAATCATTACAGAAATGTACTGCAATTGCTTAGGATTATTAGAGGAGTAAATCGAATGACTTCCTAGCAAGCGTGAGCACATTGTGCTTTTGGTACACGATGTATGCATTTCGGTATACTCAATTAAGCAAGGAAACCCAGTAAATTTAGCAGCTTGGCTGTACAGCCTGAAATATAAATTCATTATGTAAATAAACATGTTTTCAGGAAGCTGTTTGTCTCCTTTTCTTTCACAGCTCCCTGCATTACGCCCTACTCCTGCACAGCAAGATAAACCACCTAACTAATATGGAAAACTACTATAGATTGGTCAACTGTTGGCAAAGCCAAAAAAACAGAGAAGTGTTACACCATGGCACAGGGTCTTAAATGCCATGGAAAAGATGTTAAGAGCTTCCTGTGGCTTCATCATTGCTGTATGGTTTTCCAGTCTCAATCTGCAATATATCTTCCTCCCCTAGTCTACAGCAAAGAATTACCTGCTTGGAAATAATGACTTAGTCAAACACTTGGACCTGGTGACAAGTGAAGGGAGAAGTTAATGAGTGCCAGCTATCCAAATGCCTTCATACCAGCAGTCCAGCCTGCTATCACTGTAACAAGACAAGTTTATTACATTTTGAAGGTCAATAAAACTTTACTTTTATTTGCTTTTTCATTAAAAAAAAAAAAAAAAAAGTAAAAAGAGTAGGCAGGCATAACCACCTGAAAGAAAATACCCCCTCTGAGAGCATCTTGCCCTTCTGACCTACAGATCTGACAGCTAATAGGGTGTTTGGGAGGATTAATAATAGCCACAAGAGGATCCAAGTAGCAGGCTTAGAGGTATCCCAAATGTGAAGCAGTGCAACTCCAAGTATGCAAGCAAAGCACGATAGGTGTCTCAGGAGATCCGACTTCTATTGCCAAGTTTCTTGTATGTCCTTGGGCAAGTTATCTGACCTACTTGTGCCTCGTTTCTTCACCTTCCCAGATTACAGCAGCACTCTCAAACCCATTAATGCTTTGGATGCACTCACATAGAAAGGCAAGGAACAGTGCAAGGAAGCGAAGCTGAGCCTTCCTTCTTCTACCCCAACAGGCAGCACAGGAACTGCCAATACTGCAGTCACCATTTGCCATGACAAAATGGTAACCCAAAACCGAAGCAAAGTATTATTTCTCTCCTTAATGAGATTCAAGGACTGGATTCTACTTTCCAAAGGTCTGCCTCGAACCCTTGGACTACCCATCGTGCTGACTGGTGCAGCATCTGCACCCTGTCTTATCAAGATAGGTGTCAATGCACTAGAGTTGGCTAAAAGAGGGTGTGAATTATCTCTGCTTATCTCAAGCCAATCCACTGACACAAGTAACGAGAAACTGAAGAATACAAGCAGGTTTTTAACTCTGCCATACAAGTACCAACCACGGTAAAGAAATCCCTCCAGGGGTACCAGTCCCACCAGTATTTCCTCCAAACCCTCACTGGCAAAAGGAGATGTGCTTCTTAAGAGTAAAAAAGCAGCTACATCGCTATATTTCATGTAGCCTCTTAAAGTTCTTCTGTGAAGGATATGCCAAAAAATGGATATCCCATACATTTCTAATCTTTCCAACTTATTCAGCCTAAACATAAACACTGCTATCCTAAAGCTGGGAAACAGGAGAACATCAATCCTCTCAAAGAGAGCTTGAAGCTGTTAAGAGGGCAAGGTGGCTCGCTGCCATCGAGTGACAGCTCACAGACCCCTTCCACCTACTAAAAGCATTTCCTCCCTTTTCTCCTTACTTCCACACCACTAAATACCTCGAAACTGATAAAATGACAGGGCTAGAGGCGCTGCACGCAGGCAACGCTGACAGCTTCTCATCTGGCCACATAATGCTCCCTCTGGTGCTGGCCAACCCCAAAGTGCTCTCCTGGCTACCAGGCATATGCAAAACCATGGCCAGCAGGAGAGATGGGGCAGTGCAGCTCCAGACCTGCATTCCTCAAGCATTAAGCTTTGTCTAGAATACTGCTATATTGTCTGTAGTTCCTTCATGCCGAAATAAACACTAAAAACAGTACTGCTACAAAACCTCTTCTCTTGAAGACCTGGATTGCGGTGATGAGCATCCAACGTTTGTCACGGGTGGATAAAATCTATGCAAAATGTCACTTTGTATTTCATTTCTCTCTCCTTGTCATAAACCTCACACTAAAATCCGAATTCCCATCCCCTTTTCCACTATCCTGCCTCCCAGTGTCTTGCTTAAATTCCCTGGTACTCAAGAGTATGGAAAGTGCTCCCAGAATTAATGCTACAGTATCTATGATCTATCTGAAAGAATTTTCTGTGTTCTTGTTGTGCCACCCAGATTGGACATGGAACCAAACTCCAGAGGTTCTGCTGAATCCCTTGGACTGTTACGTGAAAGCCCATCACGGGGAGGGGCTAAGTCTAAGGGACAGATAATCATTTTTAGTCACGGGTTCCTAAACACTTCTTTTCCGCTCACCACAGTACTGATTTCCTTTCCCACACCTCCTTGGATGCAAGGATGGAATATACAGCATCCCTCCCCATCTCCCAGTACTCTACTGCATAATCCTCAATCCATTTTCAAACACATCTGCCATTTCTCATCTTTACTATTTTCTTTCTTGTCCAGTCCAGGCTACAAATTCCAAAAGGGAAGCAAAGCAGCCTGTCTGTAAGACACCCAGCGCACCTACAGCACATCACCGAGTAAATAAAATTAATTATCTGAACACAGAAGAAAATGGGCCATTTTCAGTGAAACCACTAATGTCCAAGAATGCAGACACAGCACTACAGGAAGGGGAAAGGTGCCTGCAAGTTTTAATCGAGCCAGAACAGAGAAGCATATGCATTCTTATGCAAATCCAGAGCACTCGAGCATTGCACATCTGCTGAAACGGGTGTCCTTTTCCCACAGTTTGCAGAATTAATGTGTTAAACTAAGTGCCTGCCAGTGCTTGCAGTACAAGAGCTAATTTTTAATGGGGTATTCCCAGCTGTAAAAAAAAAAAACATTTTTTTTTAAATCCCTTTAGATAATAAGGGATCTAAATCCAGGACTTGGTTTTTACATTTACTTAAGTGCAAAGACCCCCTTCACCTCCAAGAGCTCATTACTTGCACTGCTCCAACTTGCTTTATAATTAAAATAATCCCTATTCTTGGAGAAGAGCCTTTGTACAGTTTTGTGACCTTTTGAAACCCCATTAAAGAGAATTAACAAATATTATTCCCTCCTGATCACTTTTATAAAGGCTCTCTGAGATAGGGTGGTGTCAAAACACACAAAGGACTTTGTGAGAGGTTTACAAACCAGAACACTGTCATTTTTCTCTTCACTTGGTTACCTTCCTTGCAGATACAAACTGTATTTCCATGATCACTATTTGCCTTTACAGAGGATTTTAAAAGAATTCATATGAGAGCTTAACTCTGTGACCTTGGGGCTATGAAGGTGTATATACCAAAAAATGCTGAAATCTCAGCTTTTTTTTAATAATAAAGAAAAAAAATCTATAAATATCAGTTGAAAGGAACCCATGATCTCATAATAAGTCAACAGGTCACAGTTATGCTCCTCTTATCTTCCCTTTTTTTCCTATTGTTTAAAAATAGGAAACAGCACCACATGAAAACGTTCAGCCAGAGATAAATCGTGTGACTGAAATACAGGAGTCAGGAAACTGGTGTTTTAAAATAATGTCATCCTCATTTTCCCCAACACCCTTGAGTATTGTCGACTCTTCCAAATATTTAAGTGACTTAATAAATTAGTAACCCAGGCAACATTTGCAACAACACAGCCAGCTGAAATAGCTAAAAAGTCCTAAAAAAAAAAATAAAATATCCATGTATGTATAAATTAACATTAATGGTCCTTAAAGAGGAAGGGCAAATAGCTTTAATGTCAAAGGGCTGGTTCTGCAATAAAGTTTGGGAGTAAAGCAACCAAGAAGAAAAGAGGCTATACCCAGCCCTCAGCTGCGCACAGATACACAAGGAAGTGAGCAGAGATTTGATAGCTGCAGTAGCACAGAGGACCCCCAATTCATTCTCTACATGCTGTACGAATCCCCTACAGTCAAAAAGAGCTGTCACGAGAGTTGTCATCCAGTAGGTCACCTGTAATAGCACTTCAGTGCATCTTTTAATATTCCCCGCTACTGGCTGTCAAGGCAAAGCAGTATCTCTGCCCACAGCACACTCACCTGGTTTTCATCCATAGCAAACACAGTCACTTAAGACCTTGGTTTTGATTAAACTCTACCTCTTACAATGAGGCACCAACTAGAAATCATTGTTATTTATCATCTCACTACAGTGAAAAAGAGCTGTATGCCTTTGTTATTTAATTTTTCTTCCTAATAGGCTGCAGCGGTACCTGAAAGCCACGATAAGGTCAGGTATCACTACAGCAGGCATGTCCAAATACAGAGGAAACCACATTTCCTGGCTCAACAAGGTTTATCTTCCATGCCTGCTTTTACACCAACTTTCCAAGCGAGTTAAAAATAAGCCTATTGATCAGAAGTGAAAGAAATGCTCATGAACACTGACCTTCTCTACTTTCCAATACAAGACTGTCTGCACAGACACACCAGGAAGCATTTCAGCTCCCTTTCAGGTTTCTGGGGGTCTTATCTGCACCTTCAGCTTATCTCAGCTCTTTGTAACAGCAAATGATCTCCTGCAAGGAGATCCACAATCATTGATGCAGCAGTGTACAAACCCTAGACAAGCTACACTATCTGCACACACCTCAAGAAGGAAAACCTCTACACATTTAGAAAAGCCACCTCTTGACTATCAGATTGCCTTGCCGCTTCAATTTGTTACATTTTGGGGGGATTTACATTAAATACACCCTTCCTACCTACCCCTTATTATACAGCCTCTAGATAACTTTTAATTTAGCTTTTGGAGATAAGGTTCAGATCCTCCAGCTGGCTTCAGGCAGCCTCCTGCATCCTCAGCAGCTCCTGCACAACTGCAATGAAGATGCCGCCACCTGGTGGGATCTCCACCAGCTTGGGTGGTGGCTGGGGGGCAGGCTGGACCCTAGGGACAGTCGTGACTCTTACCACACTCACCATCCTCTCACGGACCTCTTGGAAGGCGCTCAGAAGAAGCATGAGCAAGGATGGAAGGAGAGGATTTACCGACAGTGACAAGATGTTGTTCATCAGCAAAGTCTGTTGGTGCTCATCCAAAGTGAGATGGCTTGGAAATGAATAATCCTTGCATGTTTAGGTACAATAGCGGGCACTGGAAGAGGAGAAGTAGTAAAAGAGTGAACAAAACAAGGTAGGTATCAAGCTACCTACAAAGCCTTACAGCAAGGCAGGCTGTAAAGAACCAGAAAAGCCTAGGAAAAGAGTTGGAGTCCTTGGTGTAAGAGCTAAGCAAGATAGACAATGAACTGCTGGAACAGATAACTTGCAGAAATTGGGCTTTTGAACTGAATTTCACATGATTAGGAGATGTTTCTGCTGAGCACATATAGAGAGTACAAAATAGCTGTGGCTTATAACACTACATGCATTACCATGGCTTCAGCTCTGAGCACAAGTCTAATATTTTTCAGAGGGCCAATGCTTAAAAGCCTGGAACTCAGATTTGAGGTAGCCAAAAGATGTTTCTGTCTGGTTGCATGCGGTCTAGGGCTTTTTCTGGAGTCAGAGCCAGCAGAGCTCAGTCTGTAGATCAATATCCATGAAAAAGCATGGAGCCCTTCAAGCCTGTGTTTGAAGAGCCTTCTCTTTCTGCCAGGAGACGGGGGGGTGAGGAGGCTTATCCTGGCAATGAGGAATGTCTCCAGACTGCCTGCAGGATTAGAGAACAAAGTGATGAAAATGCCCACGTCCGATCTGCACTCAAGTTTGTACAACCACTATCACCTTTTAGCACCACTGCTAAAAGAGAAAGACATTTCCTAGCCCAGATAAGGCCCCAGAGCAACAATGTCTAATCATGAGACACACATTCAAGAACAGACTCTTCCCTGTGCTATTTTTGACATATTTCAGCAACTCCTATTTTGAAGTTTTAGCACATGTGCATTTGCAGTGAGCTTAGAGCAGGCACGTTAGAAACTAATTTGAGCCACTGCCGTTATAGAAGTTTACAACCTGTTTAGACACAGCCTGTAAGTCAGGCAAAATCTGATTCTGCCCCCATCACATGCAACATTTAACATCAGTGCTGCGATGCTGGCTTTATAATTCGTTGCTACAAAATCCATAGATGTTCATTCAGCCACACCAGCCAATATAACTGCTCTGCTTTCATAGCTAGCACTGATAATGCTGAAAATTTAGTTATTCCCCTGCCTCCTCTTCCCAAAATCTGTTTCAAAGAGCAGAGAATAAGACCCTGAAAGACTGGGGGATGCTTTTAAATGTCAGTTATCCCCTGTACAGAGAAAAAAGTCATAGCATTAATCCAGGCAAGACACCTCTTCCCTCCTCCCCATCACACACATGCCATAAGTCTGAAAGGAAGCCATCATCCCAAACACATGTTGATACATATTTTGCAGAAATGCTAGTTGTGTGTCAAAACTAGTTCTTGGAAACATCATCTAACAACACTCACACGATCTGTGTTTCACAAGCAATTAAGCCTATCACTCCAACAAGCAAATCTGCTGTTCCCGTTCACTATTCAAACACGAGGTTAGAGGAAACTGCTTACTTTACAAACGCTGTCCTTCAGTACGGAAATCATATTTCCATGGTTTGATAATGTCCTTTGCTAATTCACTTAACCAGAAGCTTTCAAACACGAATGAAAATGCTGGGCTTTAACTACTGTAGCTAACGCAGGAAATGCAAAAATAGCCAGACTACGATTTAGATCTTGTAGTGAAGTCAGACAAGACCTCAGTGTCACACTGAAATCACATCCCAGACATTGTAAAGTCCTACTGCACTCACATCACTGTCATACTGCTGGCAAGCCACAGAGACCAGTAATGATGGTACTTTACTATGGAATTCTTTTCTCTGTGCTTTCAGACAAAGTTTTACAGGCTCTACAACCAATCCAGCTCCCTTATACCAGTAATTACCTCCTTGGGTAGAGGTGAAGTGGATGGCACATCACTGCAGAACAGAGATGCAGACAAACAGTCTTTAAGCAACTGCTGAACGCCTTTTCTTTAAAATAAGTGTTTCTGCTACTTTTCAGACAGTCACCTTTCATTAGGAACAAGGCCCCCAACACAGCAGTCCATGTTCATAAAGACACATAGAAAAGAAATGCTGTGACATCAAAAACACTGTTTTCTCGCCGCGCTAGAAAACTCTTCTCCAGTTTTCCTATGCTAGATATTCCATTCATGGTGAAATAATTAGTGTTAGTGTTCTCATTGTTTATCGGACAATAAGGCTAAGCTTTCTGCTCCTGTTTTCTTTTGCTATGTGCTGTGGCTCCTCAGACAACTGTGCAAGGCTTTACTTTTAATCCTATAAATAACACTTGTCACTCATAGGTTTGTAACCCGTATTTAGTTCCGCACAAACACGGCAGTCTCAGCTTGATTCATTGTCTCCAAACTTCTCCAGATGTGTTCACGCAACAACAACAAAAAAAATGGCTAATAAGCAGGAGGAAATAAACAAAAGCTAGTCAATCTGACTGCAATTTCATAAGGAAGGAGAGAACACACTATCAGATTTTTATTTTTTTTAATTATGAGGGAGAGAGATAATGAGCTGTTTTTAAACACAGACTAGGAATAATTTGCTATTGTCCTTGGGCTACAAGATGTATTTTTACACACTTGAAGTCTACTCTGATTTTTATAGCCTGTGAGATAGCTGCTCTGTCACAGGGCATTTTCTCCCATTTATCTTCATGTTAGTGTCAGACTACAAACACATCACAACATATGACTTTATCAACAAGCAATGTTTTTTGCTGTGGCTAATTTGGAAACCGCATTCCTGCTTCCACTCATACAAGATATAACCTTGGGTAACAATCAGATAGGCTGGTGCCAGACATCCTCTTCTTAAGTACATTCTTATTTTACCTTTGGAAAGTATTCTAAACAAACAAACAATGTGAACAGAAATTACTTTTTTTGAAGCTCCCCTTGACAACAGCAGAAATACTTTTTTTTTTTTTTTTTTTAAAAAAAAGGCTGCATTTTATAGTTTCAGTGTTAGGCTGAGAGCAACAAAAGAAAGCCAAGGAAGAAGCAGCAAGCTAGACACAGCAGAAACTACTAAAAATCCCAAACTTCTATTACAATTAATTGTGCTAAGTATAACTTTGTTCATTGATGCACCAGACAGAAAGTGGCCAGACAACCTCATCCCACTGCACCAGCTTTTCAAGCTTCCAAAATAAACACAAAGGTCTTTGAACAGTGTGCACTCTCCAGAAAACCTGCAGCCTGATCTTCCTCATTCGATATGTGCAAAGGCTAACACTGGTGGTACTTAAAATAATTGACTGCCCTCTGCCAATAAATCCAGCAGAGTTCTCGCAGATAACTTATTTATGTCATTGTGTCTTAGAAATAATGCAACCAGTAACAGATCAATGCTATGGGTTACAGAGAGCATTTGCTTCTAGCTTTACAGGCCAGGGAAAACTTGGAGAATCTCTTTGGGATTCGGGGCAGGCAAGGAAGACCTCAGGGACTACCTCAGGTAGCGTGACAGGATGTGATGTAAAAAAAGTACCAAGAGAAGAAAATTACGTTCTTTACAGGTTCTCTGTAACATAAAGCAACGGTAACACAGTAACCGCACGCACAAACACCACAACTTCTGCCTTTTCAAGGATGGACCATCAAATTTGTTACAGGAGGGAAAACAAGATACTGTCTGCAGTGACCTCCACTCTGCAACGTGGGAACAATTATCGTTAGATTACCAAGACAAACACGAGAGAAAGACAAGGAAAAGATAAAACGGAATTTAGGTGCCGATCGAGAGATTACGCCTGACTGCATTTTAGTTGGGAGCCTAAACAAACCCAGAGGCCCCGTCACATAAATCAAACTAATTTTAAAAGGTTGCATACCAGAGAGAGTTTGAGAAAAGAAGAGGAAACAACACCGGGTGCTGTACGCCGGCCACGCTGCTAAAGATTTTAACATCTTTTTTTTATAAAAAAATAATTTAACACACGCACCAGTTAGTCTGGGGCGACTAGACCCACCGTATCAGTACCTCCCAGGCCTTAGTACCTCATTAATACTCATCAGAGCCGGCGCTGGCAGGCGGCGAGAGCTCAGCCCTGCTTGCACTCGCATCCTGTACTTGACTCCCGGCGACACAAAAGGTTCAGATGCGGATCCCCGCCTGCTGACACCGCGACATCCCCCCGCGGGTGCCGGCTCCGGCAGCGCTTAACGCGGGGCATCCTGCATCCCAGCCGCGGGGTACCGGCGGGAAAAGAAAGGGCTGCCACGGGGTGGGCTG